>JABUQX010005400.1:0-51658 GCA_015478945.1 Trachelipus rathkii | reverse complement strand
ATATTAACTCGAAAACGGTAAGAGACTGGAGTTTATTTATCCTTTCCGGTTCTTCGACATACTACGTGAATTTCTTATTAGAGGCCGCTCCTCCTTCCGAGAAACAAAAGATGTCGCTTCATAGTTCTTGATTTAAGATAATGAGATTGCTAATTTTAATAAATATTTCTAAATAAAAATTTTTTTATTATTATTTTATATATAATATATAAGTGATTAGTAATTTTTTTCATTTAACTAAGAAATCTAATAATAATAATTATAAATTAAATTTAACTATTATTTTCCTAGCGCGATAAATATAAAGTTGGATATTAAGCATTCTACAAGCCTATGCGTAAGAATTGTCTCCAAGAACTCGAGCCATATTATCTACAATAAATAGGACTAAACAGGGCAGCATCACGATGTTAATATCTGTTCAACCCACGAATATATCTTATAGAACTTTACTTTCGCTCGCGCGAGGATCTGCCATTGTGGAAAAGATATTAAAAAATATCAGAAAGGAAGACCTTTTAAGGGCAAAAATTCACGTTGAGTTTTGTTCGGTTGATGGGGTTGAAGATGACGACGCTCGCGATGTTATTTCGTTATATTCTTACGACGAATGCCTTTTTCCAATTTTCAAAATCCTTCGTTTCAAAATTGCCAAATTCTTGGGTGAAGACGAAATTCAAAACTTTATCTTTGGTAATGGTAACGAGTCGACTATTAAATTTTCCATTACCGATGAAAATAAAAAAACGAATAAACGTGCTACTAAGAAAGTACTATCAACCTCGGAATTCTTCGAAATAGATAACAATGAGAGTAGAAACGAAAATTCAGATAATCATCCTCCTCGAGACTATGCCCAAGTTCTTCTTTCTTTCGAGAACAGAAATAGGCTGCTAAAAGGCCTATGGAATCGAGTGAGTATCGGTAAAAAGCTTATCATTGAAAATTTGATGAAGATGCCACGAGAATCGGCATCGAAAAGGAATTATTACCGGGGTCGCTCCACCGACAAATGTTACGTAAGCTTAAACTGTTTTGACCACGATGACAAACACCCGAGTCTCTCCGTAAATTTAAATACTTTGGACTACAATTGTCTAGGGTGTAAAATTAAGGGAAAAATTAACGATTTGAATTTTCAAAAATTTATTTGAAAAAAAAGTTTGCATATCAATATAATACATATATTATATATATACTATTTTTCTTTTATTTTTACCTTAATCAAAACACAAAAATTCTATGTTATGACGGTTCATTTTGTCCCTGACATTGTTATTTTTTTTTTATATTATTTTTTTTTAATTATTAAAATTAAACCCGGTCATTTACCTTCAGGTTCACTGCCATTTTATGCATCATCGTGTTATTTTCACACCCGGTTTCATCGGGGTGCTAGCCCCCTGCGCGTGCATACCCGAATTTGAAATCACTTACGTTAATCATCGAAGAATATTAATATTCAAACCTGGGTTTTTGCGTTTCTATCAACGTTTGTTTACCAAAAATTGAGCACTTGGAATTTTTTAAAGAAACCCTAATGAAGTATAGCAGTCAAAGCGTGTTTTATCCCGTCGTCCGAAGCTTGATGGACATTAACAGTATCGCTGCTTGCTTTCCTAACGTCAAAAAGTTAGATTTGGAAGGATTGAACGTGATGTTTGAAAAGTCGAGGAAGTGTTTGACACCCCCACAGCTCCACAACGATTTCTCGAAGGTAAAAGATCTGACAATACGGTTCACTAATAAGAAATCCTGCGAAAATATTTAAGAAATTCGTCCCAATCTGGAAACTCTGAGATTAACATTTTTTGACCAGGCCGAATTTTCCATTCTGAGCATCAAGAATTTAAGTTTCTTCGAATCGTCGGAGATAAAACACTTGATAATCTCTGTGATTCATCGAGACCACCAGTTCACCGCCGCGATTGAAAAACCCATTATTCAAAAAATGAAGAACGTGTTTCAAGAAAGCATGAAAGATTTGGACCGGACAGCGATTTCCTTATTTAAAAATCTTCAAACACTTTCGTTGGCGGCTCGAAAACTTCGAAAAGAGGAGACGTTCATATTATTTTTCACGAGGATATCGGGAAACGGAAGAAGAATGATAAAAGAAGGAAAAGAGGATAATAATGATGAAAGCGTCGTCATTTGTAATTTTGAAGCCCTAACGAGTCGACGCGAGAAGGTCGACACGAGCGAGATCATAGATGATATTGTAGGACTTTCGAAAAACAAGAAAGGTTTCAAATTTGAAGTGAGTTGTTTTGACTGCAAAATGATGGATTCTATTCTCAGTTTTTTTATTCACATCACTCGGAATTGGTTGAAAATGAGAATTGAATTGATATTAATGGAGTATTATAATAATAATAAATAATAGTAATAATAATATATATAATAATAATAATATATAAATAATAAAGTAATAATAATAATAATAATAATAATAATAATAATAATAATAATATATAAATAATGATGATGATGATTAAAAATATATTGACCCAAAATCGATAAATGAGATTAAAAATTTTATTTTTTTGCCCTTAAATTAATTAGTTTTTATTTTTCGATGTATACCTGTGTTATTATAATTTGCTTATAAATAGCGGCTCGGTGTTGTGAGAATTTTAAATCAGTGAGTTGCAGCTACTGGAAAGGAAATATTATTATTCTTACGTTTTATACCCATAAAAAATGTCTTTAGGTGCAATATCAGACTGCCCGGCGCTCGGTACTTGTGATGACGACGATATTAATTCCGAAGACGAATCGTTCCCAAAAATTTCCGAGAGGCGCCAACTGCAGAAAGAGATTCTCGTCGATGGAAATGTTCTCGACCTCGATAAGTTTGTGACGATCCAAAAATTAATAAGGGGGGATCCCAACCTTCTGACAAACCCAGTCGAGTATTTGCTGCAGGAGCCCTACAATGATTTTAAGCTTAAGATTCCAAGCGCCATAAAATTTACGTTCCGGGGAGACCAAATACTCGAAGACCGCGCTAATTTTTTTGGTAGTTTAAATAACGGGTATAAACATTTGAAAACCCTACTATTAAATCTAGAAAGCTTTGTAAATTTTAATAGAGCGATTAGAAATGCGAGGCCATTAATCAAGATTGAAACGCTAAAATTAATTATGGAGGATATGGACAACAACGAAGGAAAAATCGACATCCCTAAATTGTTGTGGGAAATTTTCCCGAACGTAATTGACTTCCAAATAAAATGTCAAAGGCGTATACTATTTAATAAAGATAATGATTATGCTCTATTTGAGTTTAAAAAATTCCCAGAAGGAGATTCAAAAATATTAATAATGGATTATCTTGATTTCCTTGAAGAAATGTGGGATTTTTTATCATCCCGTGACCCAATAAATAAAATCAGCTTATGCTTAGACGTCAACTGTGGCATCATTAGCGTCGATTTCGATAAGCTAATTCGCCTACTCTATAAAGCCAGTCCCAGTACCACACTGGAAATAATTTTGCATTTTTCGTTTTGTGAACGATTACTCAAGCAATGCGATCCGCCTCCGCTGATTAATGATCGTTTGGAACCAGAAAAAATTATAAATAGTTCTTTTATGCTAAAAAATCTCGTTTTAGCTGCTGGCGTTGAAGAAGTTACCGGCGTCGAATGTCGAGAAAATTTTGACCTCAAACATCGCAGATTTTTATTCAGTAAAAGTTTTAATTGAATATTATAAAAATTAATATATAAAAAACACTTAAAACAAAAAATATATCTTGGCTTCTTTATTTCATTTAATATTATATAATTTTTGTAAGGTTATAATAAAAGTTATAAAATTAAATATAAATTATTTATATTAAAACATAAATAAAAATATTCATTTCTTGCATTGTTTCTTGTATAGAAATAAAAAAGTTCAGTGAATTTATGCTATTGTAATCGACATAAAGGGAAGAAATGGATGCGGTTTCGTCGTCAACTACAAGCACTCATCGATGAAACAATGCCCGATTCACAAGTTAAAGTAAACGGATTAAAAAATCCGCATAAGAAAATAAAAGCGGATGACGGATATTTCGCCTCTCAACGGGATGATAAATGACTTCAAAGCAATACTTTAAATACTTTCAAAAATCTTCACATCTTTTTTAACTTTTCAATGTAAAAATATTTAAATAAGATATATTCTTTTTTTTACTAACAATTCACTGCAGAATCGAAAGTTGTGTTTACGACAAAGGTTTGAATAAAAAAAATTTAAAATATATAGTTTTATTTTTATTAAAAAAATGTTTAATTCCAACATGCTTAAAAATAATCATCACTCCTATAATTTTTTTTATTAAGTAAGATTTGTCATCGCTTTAGCTACATTGTTTTAGCTCTCTTCAACCCCTCTTCCCGCGTTCGTGTATCGTGTGTCGCGCGTTTGTCGTGTCGTTAATCGAATACAAAAAAAATAATACAGCGCCATCGAGACAATCATCCGCCATTATTCGAACGAGCTCGAGAACCAACCTCGATCGAAAGGTCCCGCATCGTTTTTATAAAAAAAATAAAAATAAACGGACGGACACCGTACTCGGTTGCCTAGGGAATGAATTCTGCAATGAAACGCATCCTAATGAACAAATGCGCGAACGCAAAAATCTTCACCGGGATGCGTTCATGTACAGTAATGAAAAATATACGAATATGGCGAATGATTCATCGACGGCGCGATATATTTTCTTTCACATACTGATGTCGTTTTGTGTTTGTCGTTGGTTGGTTGGCTTCCGAGTGACCTTGGAGAGATTATGTTATTGAGCAGTGAGATATACAAGATATATTGGCATTGGAGTTGGTGCTCCGGCGGGCTTACGATGTTACTTATGTTTTTTATTGGAGCCTCTGTTCGAGTCAGGTGTGGCGCGTGCGCAATAAATAGTTGTCGGAAACCTGTAAGTGTGATAGTGTCTGTTATGCGAGTGTTTCAATTGGTAAAGAAGGGGATAATAAGGCAAGACGGTAATGTATGTGAAGTAGAGAGGAAAATTTAAATGGGCTTTTTTTTATCAAAACCAAAAAAAAACCTGGTTAATGACTAATTGTAAAAAAATCACTGTTACTGTTATCTTCTAGCTAAATGGTTCGAATATGCTCGGAAAAATTTAAAAACGTGACGTGGAATAACGGGAACGAAGGTAAGTGTGATACAAAACTCCCCATTTCTTTCGAATATTCGAAGACTTCAATCTTAAATGGCTGATATCGCGAGGGCCTCACTAACCCTTTTTTGGTATGATTTAGTCAAAGTGAGAGGGTTCTGAGTAGAGTCTCACATTCGCACGGTTAAATTATAACGTCTCTAATTACAACCTTATTTTTTGTTTCTCTCTATAATTGAGAGGCTTTGAGGCTAGCTTGCTATGTGGGGCGGCTGCCGAGAGAGGAAATGGATAAGCAATAGCATTTTCCTCCCTCGATAAAATTTTAAGAAACCGAAAGGAAGGAAGAAAGAAAGAAAGAATGCGCGCGAGCAAGGTACTACGGCAGAACGTCCGTACCAAAGTTTTGTCATCGCTTTAGCTATCTTCGACCCTCCTATGAGAGTGGATGTGAAGGTGTGAAAAGAGAAGTGTGAGAAAGGAAATATGAAGAAAGTGTGAAGAGGAGCGTGAAAAGGGAAGTTTGAAGAGGGAAGTGAGAAGAGGGAAGTGTGAAGAGGGAAGTGTGAAATCGAGTCGATGTCGTTCCCGGCTCGTTGGATATGAAAAAAAAATAATAAAATAATCAGGAGTGACGAAACTCGGAGGAATACGGTGGCCCATGCCGAACGCAACAGTAGCGACTAAATGGAAAAGCAGTGAGGCCACGACATACAAAATCGCGGGAGTTAACTGCGAAATCTTCTTTCGCCCGGGATGCGTGTCATTGTGGTACGAATAAATGAAAATGTTAGTGAGACACGAGAATACCAGAGTGGGTGTGTGCGAATGAGTTGGTGGGCGGGTAACGCATATATTTATTTCACATTCGAAGCGATGATCGATCGGTTTTGGTTGTAGATGTTGGAGAGGGAGATTTGTTCTCTGTGTAAGGGATGCGAATGTATATTATACGCGGGCTTATCACGTAGCGGTGGACGTTATCGATTGGACTGCAATGGAAGACTTGAGCGTTAGAACCTGTCGGCTCTACTCAGCGTTATCGAGAAAAGGAAAGCTGAGTGAGAGTTGTGGTAGTGTTTTGCTTATGGAAATGAACTGTTTGAGGATAGCAAAAAACTGATTGATGGTGATGAGTAAAGAAACGTCGCGAAATCAAAAGTGTTGAAAACAGAGAGTCGCGAAAAAATGTGCTATCCACAGAGCGAACTCCTGGCACGACTTCCGTTTAAAGGTATCGGGTCGATATTTTATATTCTAGGATTTTATATGAGGACAGGACAGTCGGAAGACGCACTGCACACAAGTAACACAAATCGAACCACCGATACTCATCAAATACTATAACTAAACGTCTTACTCTCTTGAGAGAACAGCCTTCTCGGCCATACAAATTCTCACACAATCCAGGAATCAGAAAGGAGAAGCTATCTATCGGAGGACTGACTAACTAACTACTAACGGTGTCATCGTCGTCGATAGACCCCATTCGACGCGACGCTCGATAAAGCGGCTAGACCAGCCGTAAGCGGACATTTGAATACCCCCCCTAACGGATGGCGTAGCCCGATCAATGGCAGTAGGCCGCTTACCAACTCCTCTCATCGATCGAAATAGGATATCTAAATAGTTTTAGAGACCCATGGCCAAGCCGGCCCGTAAACTGGCGGACCCAGACATATCCCCGCTACGTCGATAAAACCTTTCCGACCGAATCAAAGAGGGAAGCCGTAGCCGCTATCGAACGTCGTTTAGTACACAAATGGGAGGGAAATGAAGCGGAAGAGGTTTCCGCGTGAATGTGTGTTTGTGTGTGTGTGTGTGTGCGTGAATGTGTGTCTATGTTATCCGTCGCGTGTTTTTGTTTCTTCTGCAGCACCTGTAGGGAAAAAGTTTTGCATATACATTAGTAAATAAATGGTCCTTAAATCTATAAAAAAAAAAAAAATCGGTAAACTAATATTAAAAAAATTTGTCGTCTTCTGAATCCTAAAAAAAAAGGAAACAACTATCCAAAAAAAAACCCCAAAATGCTGGAAAGCGGACAAAAACAAAAGAAAATCATGATTTTACCTCAATTCGCGGGGCGAACCGCTTTTAATTTTAAAACCAAAAAAAAAATTTGCCAGTAAAAATACCGTACTGTACTCGCAATTTTTCATTCCGGAAAAAAAACCTGACGTTAATAACGGGACGAACGAAAGTCAAAATTTCTTTCCGAATATCGTCTCCCTCCCGTCCGCTTTCCCAAGCGCCCTCATCTAACCCTTCTGGATATCGGAAAGAAATTTCGATAGTCGCTCGCCGGTTATACATTATTAACGCTAAAACCATTTTTTCTATAATATTCGCTAGCTAGCTTGCTATCCGGCCGGCTTTCGAGAGAGGAAATGGATAAGCAATATAGCATTTTCCTCCCTCGATAAAATTTTAAGAAACCGAAAGGAAGGAAGAAAGAAAGAAAGAAAGAATGCGCGCGAGCAAGGTACTACGGCAGAGCGTCCCGTCCGTACCAAAGTTTTGTCATCGCTTTAGCTATCTTCGACCCTCCTATGTGTGTGTTTGTGAATGTGTCTCGTTCTTCGATCGAATAGAAAGGAAATATGACCACGATACCGTAAAGATTCGCCTTTATTCGAACGAGCTCGCGAAACGACCTCGGTCGATCGATTCGTTCCGGCTCGTTTATATAAAAAAAAAATAATAAAATAATAGGACGGACGATAGGCTCGGTCGCCCATCGAACGAACGTCGCAATGAAACGCATCCCGACGAACAAATGCGCGGACGCGAAAATCTTCGCCGGGATGCGTTCATGTACGAAAATGAAAAATAGACGAATAAGGCGGATCGTTGGTCGGTAACGCAATATATTATCTTTCCATTCGAGCGATGATCGATCGGTTTTTGGTGTAGTGAATGAGATTGTTTCGGAGGGATGCGAAGATATTTCCGGGCTCCACGACGGGGACGTACGATGACAGGGAGCCCGTGAGCGTCCGTCCTCATCAGCGTTCGAAACCTGTAAGTGTGATAGTGTCTGTTATGGAAGTGTACTGTTTAAAAGCAAAAGGTGGTAATAGTAGAAGAAGTGGAAATCAGGGTTTTAAAAGAGTCGGAAAAAATGTGTAATCGCGAACCCCTGGGCACGCTCGTTAGGTATCGGTCGATATTTTATATTTTAATTTAAGGGACAGGACAGTCGGAGAGAGAAGAACAACGAATCGACCGATCCTCTACTCTAACTTAAACTAACGCTATTTGGAACGCTTCGGACAAATTCTCACCCTCGGATAGAAGGAGAAGCTGCTATCTATCGGAGGACTGACTAACTACTAACGGTGTCGTCGTCGATAAGCCCCATCCGACGCTCGATAAAGCGGCTAGACCAGCCGTAAGCGGACATTTGAATACCCCCCCTAACGGATGGCGTAGCCCGATCCTAATGGCAGTAGCCGCTACCAACTCTCTACACATTCGATGAAAATAAGGAATATCTAAATAGTTTTAGAAGACCCATTTGCTCTTACACCGCGGACCCGTAAAACTGGACGAAACCCAGACATTCCCGCTACGCTCGATAAACAGACTACTTACCAGAACGAAGTAAAGAGAGGAAACAACGTCACGCTTACTATACGAACGTCGTTTGGTTGATGAATAGCGAGAAATTTATTGAAGCGGAAGAGGTTTGGCGCGTGATGTCTCGCGTGGTTGTTGTGTAGTTCGCTGTGTATGTTTGGTGCATCGCTGAATGTTTGATAATTTTATGTTATCGTTTTGGCGTCGCGTGTTTTTGTTTCTGAAGCAGTCACACCTATAGTTAGGGAAATATGTTGGTGAATAGGATGAGCATACTCACAAATAGCTAAAAACGTAATGTAGTTCGCTATAATCTATAAAAAAAAAAATCGGTAAACTAAATTATAAAAAAAGCACTTCTTAAAATCAAAAAAAAAAAAATAAAAAAAACGCCCCAAACGGAACGAAAAAACCAAAAAGAAATAATGACATGTCTACTCTCACTCAATTTCGCGGGCGCGAACCGCTATCTATCAAGTATACTCAAAACCCAAAAAAACTATTGACAAGTCACATAAACTAGCGTAACTGTAACATCGGAGCAAATTTGATCGAACTTACAGGAAATAAAAAAGATCTACCTGACGTTAATAACGGTGAACGAACGAAGTCAAAAATTTCTTCCAGAATATAGTCTCCCTCTAAACCGTCCGCTTTTCGCATCAAGACCTCATTACCCAATTTTAGAGAGATATCAGAAAGAAATTATCGATTTTATAATAGCTATTATTTACATTATTAACGCTAAAACCATTTTTTCTATAATATTCGCTAGCTAGCTTGCTATCCGGCCGGCTTTCGAGAGAGGAAATTCACAAACAGAATTCAAGCTTTAGAGAAGAATTGAAATTATTAAAGAACCGAGGAAGGAAGAAAAGGTAGATTAATGATGCGAAGACAGTCAAAGGTACCTCAAGCGGCAGAAGAGAGATAAAACGTTTTTGTCATCGCTTTAGGCTATCTTCAGACCCTCCTAGGAAAATAAACACATAGTTGGTAGTATTGTGATGAATGTCGTCTATTATCGTCTCTTATACGACACTCGTATCAGACACGAATTTAGACCACGATACCTCACTAGATAAAGATTCGCGCCTTGTTCGAACGATCATACAGGCAGAAAACGACTTACTCGGTCGATCGATTGTTCCGTGCCTCGCTTTATAATACCATAAAATAGGACGGATTGAACACGACATACGAGCACATCAGCGCTACTATCGCACGAACGTCGAATGACGCATCCGACGAAACAAATGCGCGGACGCGCGAAAATCTTCTGCCGGGATGCGTTCATGTCCGAATAATCGAAAATAGACGAATAGGCGGATCGTTGCTTGGTCCGGTAACGCCCATATATTTAAAATTAATCTTTCCCATTCGAGCGATGACCGCTACGTTACTGGTGCTACGTGAAAATAGCTATCGTTCTGCGCTAACGTTGCATGCGAAATATTCCGGGTGCTCATGAGGGACGACTATGTATTATTATTATGTCTAGAGGATAGGGATCTCCTCGGTCTCATGCAGCGTTCCGAAAACCTCTTGTAAGTGTGATAGAAGGTGATACTGTTATGCTTGAAGTGTAATGTTCATATTAAGTAATATGAGTGGTAATGAAGGTTAGTGTCAAAGTATAGTGGAACATTCACAAGAGAATTTATAAAAGAGTCGGAAAAAGGGTATATCAGAATCACAGCGAGTCAGAACCCTGGGTCACGCTCGTTAGGTATCGGATCGTAAATATTTTATTATCATATTTTAATTTTAAATGGTTGTGTAAGGTAGTCCGAAGATGCAAGTAATTCACACGAAATCGACGATCCTCTACTCTAACTAACTAACGCTATTTTGAGGTACGGACAAATTCTCAGCTCAGACGGATTACGCGCAGGAGAGCTCTCTATCGGGGACTCGACCTAACTACTAACTTATCAGGGTCGTCGCGATAGTGCCCTATCGTTCAGAACGCTCGATAAATGCGGCTAGACCAAGTCCAAAGTCACGAGACACATATTTAAAAAATATATTCTCGTAGGTCGCTCCCCTAACGGATGGGTTGAGGCAAACCGCCTTTAAAGTAGGTACAGTTCAGAAATGCCGCTTACCAACTCCTCTCATCGATCGAAATAGGATATCTAAATAGTTTTAGAGACCCATGGCCAAGCCGGCCCGTAAACTGGCGGACCCAGACATATCCCCGCTACGTCGATAAAACCTTTCCGACCGAATCAAAGAGGGAAGCCGTAGCCGCTATCGAACGTCGTTTGGTTGAGAAATAGGGAAATGAAGCGGAAGAGGTTTCCGCGTGAATGTGTGTTTGTGTGTGTGTGTGTGTGCGTGAATGTGTGTCTATGTTATCCGTCGCGTATTTTTTGCGTTTACAAATTCAACTCTAAAATGCAACTGAAATTTCCATGTACTTAAAAGGGCCAATCCCTTAATATCTATAAAAAAAATGCAAAAATTTTTAGAATTCGGCAACTTGCTTATTCAATTTAGGTCGTAAATTTGAAATAAAAAAGAATAAAATTTTAAATTTATATTTAAAAATTTGGTGATACCAAGGATTTAATATTAATTCTGAATATAAAAATAATTTGTATTCTACTGAGAAGATACCCAAGCACATACTTATTTAACTTATTAATCAAAATCACGATATAGAAGTAGTAAAATAGGAACATTTATTTCATTCCGGAAACAAAAACCTGACGTTAATAATACGGGACGAACGAAAGTCAATAAATTCTCTTTCCGTAAATATTACGTCTCCCTCCCTAGTTCACGCTTTTCCCAAGTCACGCCCTCATTAACCCGTTTTGGTATCGAAAGAAAATTTCGATTAGTCGCTCGCCGGTCATATATTAACGCCTACAATATAACCATTTTTTTTTCTATAATATTGCATAGCTAGCTTTGCCTAGCTAGCTTGCTATCCGGCCGGCTTTCGAGAGAGGAAATGGATAAGCAATATAGCATTTTCCTCCCTCGATAAAATTTTAAGAAACCGAAAGGAAGGAAGAAAGAGAGAAAGAATGCGCGCGAGCAAGGTACTACGGCAGAACGTCCGTACCAAAGTTTTGTCATCGCTTTAGCTATCTTCGACCCTCCTATGTGTGTGTTTGTGAATGTGTCTCGTTCTTCGATCGAATAGAAAGGAAATATGACCACGATACCGTAAAGATTCGCCTTTATTCGAACGAGCTCGCGAACCGACCTCGGTCGATCGATTCGTCCGGCTCGTTTATATAAAAAAAAATAATAAAATAATAGGACGGACGATAGGCTCGGTCGCCCATCGAACGAACGTCGCAATGAAACGCATCCCGACGAACAAATGCGCGGACGCGAAAATCTTCGCCGGGATGCGTTCATGTACGAAAATGAAAAATAGACGAATAAGGCGGATCGTTGGTCGGTAACGCAATATATTATCTTTCCATTCGAGCGATGATCGATCGGTTTTTGGTGTCGTGAATGAGATTGTTTCGGAGGGATGCGAAGATATTTCCGGGCTCCACGACGGGGACGTACGATGACAGGGAGCCCGTTCTCATTAATATTTGAAATTATTATTTTAAAAAATTTGTTTATTAAATATTATATAAGATTTTATTTAAAAAAATTTTAAATCAAAAATCTAAGAGAAAGCTTAAAAAAATCTTACCAAGGCGAAGATTTCCTAAAATAAAACGCCATGACGTAATCGTTGCCATTTTGTTCTCACCGCGCACTCTCCCTTCGTCCAGCATCCAATGGATCGCCGTCGCGCTTCAAGAGGGGGATGGGGCGAGCTCGTTGAAGAAGATTGACTTGACTGATAATTATCAATTTTTTGCGCGACAATTACAATCCCAATCTTTAAAAGAATTTATTATATAATTAAATTTACTTATTACCACGCAATTTTCATTTTTGAGTTATGTTTATTATAATAATAATAATACATTTTACTTAAATTATTTTTTAAATCTAAAATCTAAGAGAAACTTTTAAAAAAAAACTTATCCGAGACGAAGATTTTCTAAAATAGAACACCACGACGTAAACGTTGCTTTTTTTTCTCACCGCGCCTTCTCCCTTCGCCCAGCATCCTATGGGCCGCAGAAGCGTTTTTCTTCAAAGAGAATTATAAAACACGTCCGCTCACAACCACGTCCAAAATAAACTGACTCACAGTTAGTGCGGCTGCGCGCCTTTAGTTTTTGGCAGGAAACGAATTTATTCAATATTTATGAAATTAAAAAAAAAATATATAAATTCACTTATTATTGGATAATTTTGATTTTCGCACTTAGGGTGGGGCACGACTTTTGTTTTTGGCGGGAAACGACTTTTTTCAAGAAAAAAGATTTCACTAAATATAGTTATTTAAAATCTAAAAAATCATAAAAGAAACTTGAAAAAAAAAACTACTCAAGAGACGTAGATTTACCTGAATATTATATGAGGAACTTCACACACGTAATGCTTATTTTAACTACGTTCGAACAGATTATCTCTCTCACCTTTGCTTGCTACCTTAATCCAAATGCTTATTGGACTCTGCGAAGCGCCATATATCTTAGAGAGTTATATAAAACAGCTCGATACGCCATGGCACGGCTTGAAGAAATATTAAATTCTCATGAATGTCGCATTTAGGGAGGCGGTGGCCGGCGTCCATATAGTTTTTGGCGGGAACGAATTTATTCCAATATTTAATGAAATTAAAAGAAAAGGACTATAACTAAATTCACTTATTATTGGAATAATTTTCAGGTTCCACCTAACTTTGATTCAGGAGATATAAGTTGTCAATTTTCAGGAAGGTTAACATTGCCCTTCAATGCAAGACAAATTTTTATTAAATAATTTTCAATCTAAAAAATTTTTAAAAGAATTTAAAAAAAAAAATTCTCCGAGGCGAATATTTCCTAATATAGAACAGCTTTTAGTTTTTGGCGGGAAACGACTTTTTTTCAAGATTTGCATCTTTTTCACTTAAATAATTTTTTAAAATCTAAATTGTTAAAAGAATCTTTAAAAAAACTTACCCGAGACGAAATTTTTTTTATAACATGAAACATTTTTCTCCGAATAAGCATTTTTTTTTCTCACCGCGCCTTCTCCCTTCGCCCAGCATCGTATGGGCCGCCGAAGTGCCTTTCTTCAAAGAGAATTATAAAACACGTCCGTTCACCACCACGTCCAAAATAAACTGACTCACAGTTACGGCGGCTGCGCGCCTTTAGTTTTTGGCGGGAAACGAATTTATTCAATATTAATGAAATTAAAAAAATATACATAAATTCACTTATTATTTTATAATTTTGATTTTCGCACTTAACCACGTAATGCTTTTAATCGTTGCCTTTTTTTTCTCACCTTACCTTCTACCTTAATCCAACATCCTAGGGCTGCCGAAGCGCCTTTCTTAAGAAAGAATTATAAAACACGTCCGCTCGGCACCGCTTTCAAAATAAACTGAGTCGCATTTAGGGAGGCAGCGCCATTAGTTTTTGGCGGGAAACGAATTTATTCAATATTTATGAAATTGAAAAAATTATATTAATTTACTTATTAATGGATAATTTTCATTCTCGCACTTAGGGCTGGGGCGCGCTTTTAGTTTTTGGCGGTAAACGACTTTTTACAAGATAACTGATTTCACTTAAATAATTTTTAAATCTAAATTTTAAAAGAAACTTTAAAAAAAACTTACAATAGGCGAAGATTTCCTAAAATAGAACACCGCGCCTTCTCCTTTCGTCCAGCATCCTATGGACCGCCAAAGCGCCTTTCTTCAAAGAGAATTATAAAACACGTCCGCTCACTACCACTTCTAAAGTAAACTGACTCGCATTTAGGGCGGCTGCGCGCATATAGTTTTTGGCGGGAAACGACTTTTTTCAACGTTTATGAAATTAAAAAAAATATATATAAATTCACTTATTATTGGATAATTTTGATTTTCGCACTTAGGGTGGGGGCACGACTTCAGTTTTTGGCGGGAAACGACTTTTTTCAAGATAACAGATTTTACTTAAATAGTTTTTAAATCTAAAAAATTATAAAAGAAACTTTAAAAAAAAATACTCCGAGACGAAGATTTCCTAAAATAGAACACCACCACGTAATGCTTTTAATCGTTGCCTTTTTTCTCACCTTGCCTTCTACCTTAATCCAACATCCTAGGGCTGCCGAAGCGCCTTTCTTAAGAGAGAATTATAAAACACGTCCGCTCGGCACGGCTTTGAAAATAAACTGAGTCGCATTTAGGGAGGCGGCGCCATTAGTTTTTGGCGGGAAACGAATTTATTCAATATTTATGAAATTAAAAGAAAAATATAAATAAATTCACTTATTATTGGATAATTTTCATTTTCGCACTTAGAGTGGGGGCGCGCCTTTAGTTTTTGGCGGGAAAAAACTTTTTTCAAGATAACAAATTTTACTTAAATAATTTTTAAATCTAAAAAATTTTAAAGAAACTTTAAAAAAATAATTCTCCGAGCCGAATATTTCCTAATATAGAACACTTTTAGTTTTTGGCGGGAAACGACTTTTTTCAAGATAACTGATTTCACTTAAATAATTTTTAAATCTAAATTTTAAAAGAATCTTTAAAAAAAACTTACCCGAGACGAAGATTTTCTAAAATAGAACACCACGACGTAAACGTTGTTTTTTTTCTCACCGCGCCTTCTCCCTTCGCCCAGCATCGTATGGGCCGCCGAAGCGCCTTTCTTCAAAGAGAATTATAAAACACGTCCGTTCACCACCACGTCCAAAATAAACTGACTAACAGTTACGGCGGCTGCGCGCCTTTAGTTTTTGGCGGGAAACGAATTTATTCAATATTTATGAAATTAAAAAAATATACATAAATTCACTTATTATTTTATAATTTTGATTTTCGCACTTAGGATGGGGGAACGACTTTAGTTTTTGGCGGGAAACGACTTTTTTCGAGATAACAGATTTTACTTAAATAGTTTTTAAATCTAAAAAATTATAAAAGAAACTTAAAAAAAATACTCCGAGATGAAGATTTCCTAAAATAGAACACCACCACGTAATGCTTTTAATCGTTGCCTTTTTTTCTCACCTTACCTTCTACCTTAATCCAACATCCTAGGGCTGCCGAAGCGCCTTTCTTAAGAGAGAATTATAAAACACGTCCGCTCGGCACCGCTTTCAAAATAAACTGAGTCGCATTTAGGGAGGCGGCGCCATTAGTTTTTGGCGGGAAACGAATTTATTCAATATTTATGATATTGAAAAAAATTATATAAATTTACTTATTAATGGATAATTTTCCTGCTCGCACTTAGGGCTGGGGCGCGCTTTTAGTTTTTGGCGGTAAACGACTTTTTACAAGATAACTGATTTCACTTAAATAATTTTTAAATCTAAATTTTAAAAGAAACTTTGAAAAAAAACTTACCCGAGGCAAAAATTTCCTAAAATAGAACACCACGATGTAAACGTTGCTCTTTTTTTCTCACCGAGCCTTCTCCTTTCGTCCAGCATCATAATGGCCGCCGAAACGCCATTCTTCAGAGAGAATTATAAAACACGTCCGCTCACTACCACTTCCAAAGTAAACTGACTCGCATTTAGGGCGGCGGCGCGCATATAGTTTTTGGCGGGAAACGACTTTTTTCAACGTTTATGAATTAAAAATTAAATATATATATATATATATATATATATATATTATATATATATATTATATATATATATAGTATATATATATATTATATATATATTATATATATTAATATATTATATTATATATATATATAAATTTATTACTAACTATAGGAAATTTACTTTTCTCACTTAGGGCGGCGACGCGCCTTTAGTTTTATGGCGGAAAACGATTTTTTTTCAAGGCTTATGAAGCGCCTTTACTTTTTAGCGGGAAACAACTTTTTTTTAAGAAAATAGTTTTCACTTAAATAATTTTTAAAGCTACATTCTACAAGAAACTTTTAAAAAAAACTTACCCGAGGCAAAAATTTCCTAAAATAGAACACCACGATGTAAACGTTGCTCTTTTTTTCTCACCGAGCCTTCTCCTTTCGTCCAGCATCATAATGGCCGCCGAAACGCCATTCTTCAGAGAGAATTATAAAACACGTCCGCTCACTACCACTTCCAAAGTAAACTGACTCGCATTTTAGGGCGGCGGCGGCGCAAATATAGTTTTTTTGGCGGGAAACAATTATTTTTAACTGTTTATGAAAGTAAAAATATTATTATATTATATATATATATATATATTATAATATATATATATATATATATATATATATTATATATATATATATATATATATATATATATATATATATATATATATATATATATATATATATATATATATATATATATATATATATTATATATATAACATTTATAAAAATTGTTTTAAACCTTACCGTTTCAGTGCTCCGTTCGCGAACCTGTTGCACCACTGTTCGAAAACGACGCGGGATCTACCATTATTCGGAAGCGCGAGCGCGTCTCGCATTTCAAAGTAAGCCACGACGTAATGGACGCCTTCTCCCTTCGTCCAGCACCCTATGGACTACCGAATCGACTTTTTTAATAGAGATATAAACCACGTTCGCTCAGCACCGCTTCCAAAAATTGTTTATTATAAAATAGATTTTTCTTAAATAAATTTTAAATCTAAAATCTAAGAGAAAGTTTAAAAAAACTTACCCAGGCGAAGATTTCCTAAAACAGAACGCCACGACGTAATCGTTGCCATTTTGTTCTCACCGCGCACTCTCCCATCATCTAGCATCCAATGGATCGCCGTCGCGCCTTCCTTGAGATAGAATTATAAAACACGTCCGCTCACCACCACTTCCAAAATAAACTGACTTGCATTTAGAGAGGCGGCGCGCATTTAGTTTTTAGCGGGAAACGACCTTTTTCAATATTTATGAAATTTAATATATATATATATATATATATATATATATATATATATATATATATATATATATATATATATATATATATATATATATATATTATATATATATATATATGTGTGTAAATTTACTAACTATAGGAAAATTTACTTTTCTCACTTAGGGCGGTGACGCGCCTTTAGTTTTATGGCGGAAAACGATTTTTTTTCAAGGCTGATGAAGCGCCTTTACTTTTTAGCGGGAAACAACTTTTTTTTAAGAAAATAGTTTTCACTTAAATAATTTTTAAAACTACATTCTACAAGAAACTTTTAAAAAAACTTACCCGAGGCAAAAATTTCCTAAAATAGAACTCCACGACGTAATCGATGCCCTTTTTTTCTCACCGCGTCTTCTCTCTTCGTCCAGCATCCTATGGACCTCCAAAGCGTCTTTCTTGAGAGAGATTTATAAAACACGTCCGCTCAGCACCGCTTCCAAAAGAAACTGACTCGTCTTTTTCGGAATTCGTTTTTTTCATGGTATTCGCGTTTCATGAGGACGATGGGCTAACTCGTTGAAGAAGATAGACTCGACTAATAATTTTCAATTTTTTCTTCGCGCCTATTTCAATCACAATCTTTAAAAAAAATTTGCATAAATTTACTTATTACCGTATGATTTTCATTTTTGAATATGAGGCTGCGGCGCGCCTTTCATTAATTATTTGTCAGTAAAAGACTTTCATAACATTTATAAAATTATTTACAACCTTACCTTGTTGGTGCTCCGTTAGCGAATCTATTTCACGACCGTTCGACGATGACGCGGCATCCCCGTGGTTTGGAAGCGCGTGCGCGTCTCGCATTTCACAGTACGCCACGACGTAATAGGCGCCTTCTCCCTTAGTCCAGCAGAGTCTCTTTCACGACCGATCGTTCGACGATGACTCGGCATCTCCGATATTCGGAAGGGCGAGTGAGTCTCGCGTTTCGCAGTATGCCATGACATAATGGGCTTACCTAAATTATTTTAAGTCTAAAATTAGGAGAAACTTTTTAAAAACACTTACCTGAGGCGAAGACTTCCTAAAATATTACGCCGCGACGAAATGGGTGTGATCGCTGGTCTTTTTTTCATCGAGACTTTTCCATTCGTCCATCATCCCATGGGCAGCCGAAGCGCCTTTCTCAAAAGAGAATTATAAAACACGTCCGCTCAGCACCGCTTCCAAAATACACTGACTCATCTTCTTCGGAATTCGCCCTTAGTCATCGCGCTTCACGAGGGCGATGGGTTAACTCGTTTAAGAATATAGGATCGCCTGATAATTTTCAATTTTCCTTGGTGTCTTTTTCAATCACAATCTTTTAAAAAAAATTATATAAATTAACTTATTACAGCATAATTTTAATTTTTAAATATGAGGGAGGCGACACGCCATTGAATAATTTTTTCAGTAAACGACTTTTATATAACATTTATTGAATTATTTAAAACCTTACCGTTTTGGTGCTCCTCACGAGTCTCTTTCACGACCGATCGACGACGAGCGTTATCCTCGTTATTCAGAAGCGCGAACGTCCATTCGTCCAACATCCAATGGGCCGCCGAAGCGCCTTTCTTGAAAGAGAATTTAAAATACGTCCGCTCAGCACCACTTCGAAAATAAACTGATTCTTCTTCTTCGGAATTCGCCCTCGTATATTCGTCGCGTTTCACGAGGGCGATGAGCGAACTCGTTGAAGAAGATAGACTCGACAGATAAGTTTCAATTTTTTTTGGCGGCAATTTCAATCACGATCTTTAAAAAATATATAATTGTATAAATTTACTTATTACTGCATAATTTTTATTTTTGAAAATGGGGATGCGGCGCCCCTTTCTCGAGAGAGAATTATAAAACTCGTCCGCTCATCTCCGCTTCCAAAATTTGTTTATTATTAATACTAGATTTTACTTAAATAATTTTTAAATCTAAAATTTAAGAGAAACTTTTAAAAAAAACTCACCCGAGGAGAAGATTTCCTAAAATAGAACGCCACGACGAAATCATTGCGATTTTATTCCACCGCGCTATCTCCATTCGTCCAATGGGCCGCCGAAGTGCCTTTCTTGAGAGAGAATTTAAAACACGTCCGCTCAGCACCACTTCAAAAATAAACTGACTCATCTTCTTTGGAATTCGCTCTCGTATAGTCGTCGCGTTTCACGAAGGCGATGTGCGAACTCGATGAAAAAGATAAACTCGACTGATGAGTTTCAATTTTTTTGGCGGCGATTTCAATCACGATCTTTAAAAAAAATATCTTTATATAAATTTACTTATTACTGCATATTTTTCAATTTTGAATGTGGGCAGCGGCGCGTCTTTATAGAGAAAGAATTAAAAAACACATTCGTTCAGCACCATTTCCAAAATTTGTTTATTAATAATAACAGATTTACTTAAATAATTTTTAAATCTAAAATTTAAGAAAAACTTTAAAAAAAAACTCACATAAGGCGAAGATTTCCTTAAATGGAATGCCACGACGAAATCGTTGCGATTATATTTCACCGCGCCTTCTCCATTCGTCCAACATCCTATGCCCGCTGAAGCGACTTTCTTGAGAGAATTATAGATCACGTCCTGTCAGCACCGCTTCCAAAATAAACTAAATCTTCTTCTTCGGAATTCTCCCTCGTATAGTCGTCGCGTTTCACGAGGGCGATGAGCGAACTCGTTGAAGAAGATAGACTCGACTGATAAGTTTCAATTTTTTTTGCCGCCAATTTCAATCACGACCTTAAAAAAAAATATATATAAATTTACATATTACTGCATAATTTTCATATATGAATATGGGGAGGCGGCGGCGCGCCTTTCTCGAGAGAGAATTATAAAACACGTCCGCTCAGCACCGTTTCCAAAATTTGTTTATTATAAATAATAGATTACTTAAATAATTTTCAAATCTAAAATTTAAGAGAAACTTTTAAAAAAACTCACCCGAGGCGAAGATTTAATAAAATAGAACACCACGACGAAATCGTTGCGATTTTTTTCCACCACGTCTTCTCCATTCGTCCAACATCCTATGGGCCGCTGAAGAGCCTTTCTTGAGAGAGAATTATAAAATACGTCTGCTCAGCACCACTTCAAAAATAAATTGACTCTTCTTCTTCGGAATTTGCCCTCGCATAGTCGTCACGTTTCAGGCGAGCGATTGGTGAACTCGTTGAAGAAGATAGACTCGTCTGATAAATTAAAATTTTTTTTGGCGTCTTTTTCAATCACAATCTTTAAAAGAAATATTTTTATATAACTTTACTTATTACTGCATACTTATCATTTTTTAATATGGGGTGGCGCCTTGCCTTTCAATAGTTTTTCAATAAACGATTTTTATATAACATTTACAAAAATTATTTTTAACCTTACCGTTTCGGTGCTCAGTTCGCGAGTCTGTTTCACCACCGTTCGGAAGCGAGAGCGCGTCTCGCATTTCAAAGTAGGCCACGACGTAATTGGCGCCTTCTCCCTTCGTCCAGCATCCTATGGACCAACGAATCGACTTTCTTCCTAGATACATAAAACACTTTCGCTCAGCACTGCTTCCAAAAATTGTTTAATATGATAGATTTTTCTTAAATCAATTTTAAATCTAAAATCTAAGAGAAACTTTAAAAAAACCTTACCCAGACGAAGATCTCCAAAAATAGAACGCCACGACGTAATCTATGCAATTTTATTCCACCGCGCCTTCTCCCTTGTTCCAACATCCTATGGGCCGCCGAAGTGCCTTTCTTCAGAGAGAATTATAAAACACGTTCGCTCAGCACCGCTTCCAAAATAAACAGACTCTTCAGCTATGAAATTCGCCCTCGCAAAGTCGTCGCGTTTCACGAGAGCGATGGGCAAACTCGTTGAAGAAGATAGACTCAACTGATAAATTCCAATTTTTTTGGCGCCTTTTTCAATCACAATCTTTAAAAAAATGTTTTTATATAAATTTACTTATTATTGCATACTTTTCATTTTTGAAAATGGGGCGACGGCTCGCCTTTCATTAGTTTTTTCCAGTAAACAATTTTTATATAACATTTATATAATAGATTTTACTTAAATCTAAAATCTACGAGAAACCTTTTAAAAAAAACTTACCCGAGACGAAGATTTCCTAAAATAGAATGCCACGACGTTCTCGTTGCTTTTTTTTCTCACCGCGCTTTATCTCTTCGTTCAGCATCCTGTTGGCCGCTGAAGCGCCTTTCTTGAGAGAGAGAATTAAAAAACACGTCCGCTCAGCACCGCTTCCAAAATAAACTGACTCCTTTTCTTCGGAATTCGCCCTTGCTTAGTCATCGCGCTTCATGAGGGCGATGGGAGAACTCATTGAAGAAGATTGACTCGACTTAAGTATAAGTCGAAGGTCTAAGTGCTAAAAAATAAAAAATCTCAAAGAAAATTATTCACAAAAAATTTTTAAGTCGAAATTATTTTTCGAAATAATAATAATAATATTAATAGATTTTACTTAAATTATTTTTAAATCTAAAATCTAAGAGAAACTTTAAAAAAAAACTTACCCGAGACAAAGATTTCCTAATATAGAATGCTACGACGTAATCGTTGCCTTTTTTCTCACCGCGACCTCTCCCTTCATTCAGCATCCTGTGGGCCGCCGAAGCGCCTTTCTTGAGAGAGAATTATAAAATACGTCCGCTCAGCACCGCTTCTAAAATAAACTGACTCCTCTTCTTCGGAATTCGCCCTTGCTTAGAGATCGCGCTTCATGAGGGCGATGGGAGAACTCATTGAAGAAGATTGACTCGACTGATAATTTTCAAATTTTTTTTGCGCCAATTTCAATCACGATCTTTAAAAGAATTTATTATATAATTAAATTTACTTTTAACGCGGAATTCTCATTTTTGAATTATGTTTATTATAATAATAGAATTTACTTAAATTATTTTTAAATCTAAAACCTAAGAGAAACTTTTAAAAAAACTTACCCAAGACGAAGATTTCATAAAATAGAATGCCACGAAGCAATCGTTGTCTTTTTTATCTCAACGCGCCTTCTCCCTTCGTTCAGCATCCTGTGGGCCGCCGAAGCGCCTTTATTGAGAGAGAGTTATAAAACACGTCCGCTCAGCACCGCTTCCAAAATAACTGACTCCTCTTCTTGGGAATTCGCCCTTGCTTAGTCATCGCGCTTTATGAGGGCGATGGGCGAACTCGTTGGAGAAGATTGACTCGACTGATAATTTTCAATTTTTTTACGTCAATTTCAATCACGATCTTTAAAAAAAATATTATATAAATTTACTTATTACCGCTTAATTTTCGTTTTTGAATACGGGGCGGCGGTGTGCCTTTCATTAGTTTTTGTCAGTGAACGACTTTTTTATATAACATTTATAATAAAATTAATAACAACCTTACCGTTTCAGTGTTCCGTTCGCGAGTATCCTTCACGACCGTTCGACGATGTCTTCTCCCTTTGTCTAGCATCACATGAACCGCCAAAGCGCATTTCTTCAGAGAGAGAGTTAGTTATAAAACACGTATGTTCAGCACTTCATCCAAAATAAATTAATTCCTATTCTTCTTCTGAATTTGCCTTCGTATAGTCATCGCATTTCACGAGGGCGTTGGGCGATATCGTTGAAGAAGGTAGACTAGACTGATAATTTTCAATTTTTTTTTGGTGCTAATTTTAACCACCTTCTTTATATAAATTTACTTTTTTACCGCATAATTTTCATTTTTTATTATAAGGCAGCGGCGCGCCTTTCATTAGTTTTTGTCAGTAGTCGACTTTTTCAAATAACATTTATAAAAAATATCAACAACCTTACTTTTTCGATGCTTCGTTCGCGAGTCTCTTTCACGACCGTTCGACGGCGCATTGTCGCATGTTCGAGCGTCCTACGTACGGCCGGACGCCTTCCGCGAGGGGAGTGCGCGCGTACGTCCGCCAGCACCGCTTCGGAATAACGACCTTCTTTTTGGAAACTCTGCCCTCAGTATCGCCTCAGCGTTTCATGGGGGGCCATGGCTGAATTCGTTGAAGAAGGTAGACTCGATTGATATAATTTTCAATTTTTTTCGGCGCAACACTTTCCAACGCGCCGTCTGCTGGGGAAGGTTCTTTTATAATTAAAAACATTTTGTGTGGAAGTTGAAAAATGATGCAATTTCCGTGAGTTTATATAACGTATTAGACTAATAATTATAAAAGGATTTTTCGGTGAGCGAGGCTTGGGCGAACTCGCTGAATATTTTTTATGTAGACCTTGAAGCTAACCACGTCGGTCGAAGAGAATTCGCTTTCACTCTCAAAAATACGTTTGATCGTTGTTTTGAGAATTTTCAACTGAAGGCAATGAATCTTGGTTTTCAGGAAGGGCTAACTTTTCGCTATAATGTGTCTCTCTTGGTACTATTTCATTAATACTGATATATTGCTAATAAAAAGTGAATATAATTTTTAATTGATCTATAATAATTACGATAAATGAAAATAAAAGCTCATATATAATCTCGGTAATCGAAAATTTTTATTCATCCGAACGATGGAAGAGGCAGCAGCAGCAGCAGCAGCAGCAGCAGCAGCAGAAGCAGCAGCAACAATTGCTTTCCTTAATGTAATTCAACAGGCTCCAAAAAACGATGGAAAAAAAAGAGAGGATTTGATAACAAAATATTCAAATTTCGTACGAGGCGATAATTCGAGAAAGCGGCAAAAGGTCCTTCGCTTGAAAGAAAACAATTGCGAAATTGATTTCAATAGCTTATTTCTTTCGAATAATTGGGGGGCGATAGAAAACCTCCCTAATAATTCTGACCGCGATGAAATCAAATGGTTGTGTCTTTCTAAAGCCGAACGTCGAGAAAGGGTGAAAAGATTATGTCCTCTTTTTTACAGACACAATGAAAACACAGAAAAATTTATCTCCGCACACAAAATTCAAATTTTAAATTTAGCCGTAGAACGCTCATTACGTCATTTGCGAAAGAACAAAAAGGAGCGAGATTATTTTCCTTTTTCTGAGAACGATGAAGTATATTTCAACAATATCAAAGAAAGAGGCTATTTTAAAAGAGAAAAAAGCGACCTTGATAAATCTTATTGGAATGCTGACATATTTAAGTCGTCTTTTTCTAACGAAATTTACGATCAGGAAGAAAATAAAGATTCATCCCTATATTTAATAATTCCGTCGTCTTTAGAATCTAAGGGCGTCGCAGAATTTAATTTTAAATTCTTTACGGATGAGGATTACGAAAAATTGAGTGTGAAAGAAAAACAAAAGAGTATTCGGCTGAATAAAATTCCGATCACTTGGAGTCAAATTTTACAAAGTTGCGTTGAGGAAATTTCGACTACTTTTCGCTCAGGAAAACTTGATGACGAAGATATTGATTTATCGAATTTAATTTGGATTATGACTGGAGAAATGTTTGATGCATCAAATTGCGGGAGGAGCCAAAAAAGAAGTCGCGCCCAACAAAAGAGAAAAGATTATTTCCAGTTAAAAACAAGAGAAAATTACGGCGATTTGTTTCTTTATAACGCCGTTTTGTATTTGTTAAACCCGAGTTGCAAAATATTTTCCACTTCTCCCCTGAATTACTTTTCGCTCAAACTATTTTTTTTCCTTCGGTCGTACTACGTAAAACCAAATCGGTACGTCAACGAGTTAAAGGCATTCAATGAATCGTATACGGTTTGGCTGCTGAGAGACGACGTCGTTAAATGTTTATTCAAGCGCATGATCGCTAAAGAAGTGAATAACATTAGCAGTTACAAATCGCACGAAGATAATTTAGTAAAATGCCCAGCTTTTCCGTTAATGACTTCATCGATTTTCAACGTGTTAAAAAGGAAGCTAATCGATTTAGATAACGCTCCTCAAAATTGTTTTAAAGAGGAAATGACTCGGAAATGTTTAGTCGTTATCGAAATCTTCCTGGGATTAGTATACGGTCTTAATTGGAAATGGATTAAAGATTTATCTTTTAACGAGGTTTTAAATTTGATTTTAGGAGTGCCTTCCGACGACAAATTACCCGCACCGCACGTCCTCGGACTCCCTTCATCGATCCTATATTTATTGGGATGCGATCCCATCGAGTGTTTCAGATTCAAGAGAAATTGCGACGATGATAAAATAGGTGAACGGTCAGATGAGAAATGGGAAAGTTTGCTCCATTACACGACGACAAATAATAACGATAATAACAATAATACCAACGGCATTGCTTTTTTCTTCGATAAAGGATTATTTTCCTCGTTGACGGCGTTCTCTTCGAAATCACTCGCCGCGTCGTCGTCTTCGTCGTCCTCGATTTCAGAAAATTATCAAAACCTGAAATTAGCTTTTGAAGAAGCAAAAGTATCCTTACATCGGTTTAAAAATAAATTATTGCGAGAAAATGAACCGGAACTAATATTTCCTAAAATGGAACGAGCGAATAAGACGTCATTCGATACTACTGCTGGGATGTCTTTTTTCAGAATATACGCTCAACATTCGACGTTTAATTTGTTATCGTTTGTGAAGAAAACCGACAACGGCGAGTTAAAATTTTGTAACATAGGCGACATGGCGTTGATGGCATTTTTAAAATTGCGCGTTTTATCCCAAACTATAAATATGGAAAGTAAAGTGTGTTTCGTGAATGCTTCCAGCGAATTTAAAACTACTTATTCAGGAAATCATCGCGCGAGATATTTTTGATCGCGAAATCCCCCACTTATCTTTGGAAGATGTCACTGAAGAATTCTCGCAACCTAAAAGAGCTAGATTAACGATGATAAACAAATGCCAAAAAGCGCCGCCCTCCGAAAAGAAGAAGACGAATGCCAGGGAGTTTGATTCGACGGCGAAAACGGAGAGTGTTAGGGATTACAGATATAGAACTTTAGACATTTTGCAAAAATTTAAATGACGATGGTTGGAATAAGGGTGAAAAATCTTTCAAGGGTGAGCGAAAAATGTCGAGTGAGGAATTTAAATACGATTCCAACATTCGCTCTAAGGACTTTCATCTAAATTTGCTAAGATTGACTTCATTGAAGTTTGTCTCAGCGACGTACCTTAAAATACACGAGGGCGATTATGTTCACCGAGACCTTTTAGAAAACAATTTCGTAAAAGAAATAGGCAAGGTAAAGATATTTTATTCGGATTTCACTTATTTTCATGATGAGGTATCTGCACCGTCTTTTTATTTTTCCTCAATCTTCCCTCCAATCGAGAACGACGAGCAAATCGCCGCTGACGAAAAATAAATATGCGGGCGCGGGGAGGATTTATAGAAAGCTTTTGAACGAAGATCGGAATGAACACATTTCAGGTAGGCAATTACTTAAAATTTTTAATGACATGGGTTGAGCAATTATTTTCATCGAGACCGTCGTTTAAGAAAGCAATTCCAACATTCAATCACAAAAATAAAACCAATATAAGGAAAGAAAAAAGCTCCAAATTTGCGATTGATGTTTATTACAACATCCAACGATAGTTTGTACAAATGTATTTTAACATATTATTGATTAATTAGGTGTATTTTTTTGCTTGTTTTATGCTTTCTTCGTGTTTAAATAAATTATCAATAAAATCAATTTTTATATTTTTTTCCTCTATTGTTGTATGTTGCATTCGAAACCGAACACGTATTTATATATCAATCACGCAAATATAAAATCCAACGAGTGTTGAGGAAGACTTTTCTCGGTTTCTAAAAAATAACGAACATTCTCGACATGTTTTTCACTCGAAAATACAACACCTAAACGAGATGTTGCATGATATTTACATATTTCTAACCAAACAACCAACATAAGGACCATGAGAGATGACGTGTGTTAAAGTCTAATAAAACGTCTATTATAACCTCCAAAAATATCAAGAGAGGGAGGATTACACTATTGTAGTAATTAACGCGAAAAGAAATCTAGGTCAGTTTCTTAGATGGTTTCGATATCTCTTACAATTTTTTTTATAAACATATAATTTAATTTTAAGAAACTAAAAAATAACCATAGATTCATTTTCCGATTTTTAATTATAAAGTTATAGCAATTTAGAATAATACGACTAAAGTATAGTCAGCGTTTAGTTTTTAAGTGTTATTTTTTTTTGAAGTGCGAATAATATCTCATCTCATCGTTTATTTATATCTTATAGATTAACATCTTTCCAAAGAAAACTATGAATATCTCGACGACCCGTCTCCTTTTGGAAGAATGGATGCAATTATTCTCACCAGAGATGACGTGGAAAGATACATTTCGTATAAGGAGCGGAGAAGATACAGGCGGCATAAAGAAGAAAAATATATTCCACTAGCATTTGGAAATTTGAAGATATCTGAAGAGAGGGTGAAAGTGAATATTTCTGAGGTTAGTAAAAAGTAAAGTTTTTTAAAATTCTCAACTCCCACAGACCCTCATCAAACCGTTTATATACGGTCAATGAAAGGTTTTTTGTTTTTTAACTTAAAATAACAATCATTTAATCAATCTATAAATTCTTTTTTTCCTTAGCCGTTTTTATTTCGTAGACTTATGGAAGAGGAGAATAAGAGAAGGAGATCAGAAATGAAAAGCGAGAAAAGAGACTTGAAATTCTCTCTTTAGGATCGAAGGAATCTATACTTAATTAAAAATATCGGACCATTGTTTTTTTAGAATTATTTTCAAGCTGCATTTTTTACAATATTTGAAAATGTTTAGTGTTTAAATAAAACGATTGTGTTTTTAAGTTTTATTGAGAAACCTTAGTAAATGATAATACATACAACATCAAATAAAAAATCACATACGGCGATAAATATATGAGGTATTATTTAAAGACAAAAGACGAATAAACAGAAAATTAATAATACTTACTCGCGCAAGTTATACAACGAAAGTTGAATTATATAAAATAATTTTATAAACTAAATATATCAAAAAATGGAATAAAATACACTATCATAAATGCTTTTATTAGGTATGTGAATTTAGCAAACATACTCCCACTCACTCACTAAAAAACAAAGTACAAAACGCGTGAATATAAATAACTACAAAAAATGAAATTTATATTGATAAAATTCACCTCACTGCAGGTTTAAAATAGTTTTTTTACATATATCGCAACACAAATCGACACGAAATACTTTAAAGGCTTTGAATATGCACATCATTAGCTTCCTGTGATACTCTTCATGTCGCACTGTCAAGTCGATATTCTTCCTAAGAACCATCAATGGATAAATCTCGATATCGTCAGCATTATCGGCATTATCGTCGCTGGCGTGTTCCTCTTTATCTCTCAGCGGTGGCGGTGGTTCGTATTTAGAGAAACGTTCGTAGATTGAAAAGGTATTATCGTTTTGAACAACCTGCATGATTTTTTCGTACAGTATTACTGGCATGGTGATTTTGTGAGACGTCTGCAGGAAACTCTGAACGCTATCCAAGACGCCTTCGCTATCTACACCCTCTTCCAACTCCCTCAGCACACTTTTCGTATCCGGATCGTAATGTGAAACGTAATCCAAAATCATGTGAATATGGTAGCAAATAAATTGTAGATCATAGATGTTCTTTGTGTTTAATTTTTCGAGCGTTTCTCGTATTAGCTCTGGCGCGCTCTTTTTAAGAATATTCCCGCTACTTTTCAAATCCAAGACATCGACATCGAATGGTATGGCGTAGGCCTCGTGGAAATAACTTTCTTCGAATAGCTCGAAATGAAGTTCGTTCATAATAGTTTTATCTATTACGCTTAACTGAACATTTTTTGGGGTGCCGAATTTGCTCTTATAGAAAGGGAAGAAAAGGGGTGTGCTCATAATCCTTTGTACATCCTCGTCGAACGTGTTGAAATTTTGTTCGATGCTCGTACGAATGGATTTCATTTCTTTGGCCTGCCTTAAAAGGGGTAGTTCTTTATCGCACCTTCTCAACATCAGCAAAGAATACAGCGTGTAAAAGCTATTCAGCGACTTGCAAATATTCTTTTCTTTCAACTTCAATCTCGGGAAAATCCTGTTCTCGCGGACGAATTGCGAGATCTTTGAAAAGAAAAACCAGTAAGATCGTTCGCTCTCAGCGCTATCATCATTTGTTGAGGAGATTAGGGGAGATAACATCCTTTTCAAGGTCTCAGCTTTTGCGCTCAACGATCCTAGGTCGTCATCATTCGTTTCTTCTATGGCGTTGCGGCACTTCAGGAAATCGCCGAGCTTTGAAACGAATTTTAAAAACATTTTCGTTTTAACGCTTTTTTCATTAACGGTATTTAAAGAAAACACCAAGTGCCTCTTCTGCATGGCGTCGTCGACCGGGTAATCCACGTCGAAGGAATTAGCTAGCAAAAATATCTGACAACTGACGCGAATCTCGCAGACTCTCTGGTAGATGTCTCGGAATGAAATATCCGCGTTCGGAGTCGTGATCGTCTTCAGAAGATCGGGTTTGATCATATGTCTCTTCTGCATGTCGCCGCTCTTCCAGACTATGCTTTTGCCCCCGAACCAAGTTACCGATTTCCTTTTGGAGAATCGTCCGCCGCCTACTTCCGAAACGTTTTTACATACTAAATCGTTCGATTGATTCCCGCCACCGAACGATGCGGATTCTAAGAACAATGGACAACATGTCGCATCTAACCTAACCGGTGGGTTGATATCCTTTTCGTCCACGGGGCGATCGGAACGTTTTATTTCTCGTCTCTCTCTCTTTGCTAGAGCGCCGACCCCATCATCGACACTTCTTTTTCTCTTTGAAATCGATCGTTTTGTTACGATATCTTCTTCTCCTTCTTTGGAGGTGGCGAGGGTGGCGACATTTTCTTCTTTCCTTATTTCTACGCCACTAATCATCGACGATACCGGTGACGACGCTTCCTTAGTCCTTTTGCGTCTACTAGTGGCAGCGGCGGTGGTGGCGCCTTTTTCGTCAACATCGGACTCGGGTGAACGGGAAGAGCCGCGGGATCTTCGTCTTTTTAAACTAGTGCCGTTCTCGTAATCTATTTTCGTTGCCGAAGAAACCTTGTTGCTCGAAAATGTGTCTATCCATAACAATTCAACGTCCTCCCTATCATTTTCTTCAATATCGTAACCGTATTCGGTCCGGGTTTTATTATCTACTCGATCGTTATCAAAAAAACCTATTCGCCTTTGACCTTTCGCCGGCTTGCCGGGCTGAAATTCTAAAATTTTTGCTGTTTTCACAGAATCTTGGAGCAATTTAAACCATTTCTGATCGTGCTTCGGCTTCGAAAATCCCCTTTCTGAACCGTTTTCGGGTTCTGATTCCGATTCTTCCTCGTTACCGCGAATCGTATTTGATGAGGCAGTGGCGTCGGCGTCGGCGTCGGCGTCGGCAATCGAGGTGGTTTTGAAACAATCCTTTTTTTTTGTTATTCCCAAATACGACGCTTTATCTATATAATTTACTACTTTTTCTTGACTCAAATAAAGCACGTTGTTGGAAAACGTGATCGTGTCTCTAATATGTTGCGGCAGATCTTTCGATTTTTGAATTATTTTATGCCTCTTACTTTCGATTATCGGTGAAAAAATTTCCTTGTGCCACCTTCTAAGAATTTTGCTGGTTTCGCACACGATCGAAGACTGAATTATATGATGGTATTTTATGAAAACCTCGGGTGGTACGTTAAAGATCACCGGCGACCCATGGTTCCACGTAAAACAGGTCGATGAGCAAAAGAGTTTCGAAGAGAAATCGAAATATTTATCGTAATCGATATTCTTCACGACGGAGAGTTTTCTTATTCTTCGGTGCATACGCAAGCGACGACAGTCCTCATCAACATCATCATCATCTTCAACGTCATAAGCGGACGCGCTCGCGATCTCTCTTCCTCGTGCAAGTTCCCGCTGCCGCCCCTCTGCGAAATTTTCAACGACGCGGTCAGTACAGAACTTAATAAGTCGGTGCTTGGGATCCTTCTTGGTCGAAGCCTCGTCAACTATAGCGCCGAAGGATTTTCTCAAAAAGCCCAAATTCGGCATAGCCGTCGAACTCGAACTCGTTTTAGTATCGAAATCGGATAAATAGCAAGTGGCGAAAGCTTCTTTTCCGAATAAGGCCCTCCTCACCATTGCCATGAAGTTCGATTTTCCCTCGTTTCCTTTTACCCCGACTAGTATCGTTATTGTTTTTTCCAGCATGTTGTACGAAGCTTGATTGACGGTATACATCAAATGGTGCATAAACTCGTTATCCATCGTGCTGAGTGCGTTTCCATAGCCGACGAAGACCATGAGGTGTTTGAGCAGGTAGAGGTACATTTTGTTTTTATCGATCAATTTATACAACCGATAAATGGGGGTGGATTTGTCGACCGCGCTGCCGCTGCTTCCTCCTACTCCCGCAGTCGCCAATTCTTTGATGGTGTAAAATATGGTATCTATTAAGTCCTTTTCGCTCAAGCCCGTTAACTGACCGTTCGCGAACAAAAAAACGAAAATGTTCAGACCCTGAAGCGCCGAATTGGCGTTCAAAAGATTTCGGACGATTAAGATGATTTCGTCGAAATTTAATGAGACGTTGTGGATCAGCGTCAATTTTTCGATCGAAATTTCGTTCGATATCACCTTTGAGGTATCGACGAAGAGTTCGTTTTCGTATCCGCAAATCAAATACTTCCCATTTGCCTCCAACACGTTCGGCCGGTAGGATATCAGGGTCGGGCCGCCGTCCGACTCGCTGGAGAAACTTTTGTTTTTCGTCACGAACAGTTTTTCCGCCGGTCCGGCGAATGGTTGATTGTGATGGTTGTTAAACACGTTCGCCAACTCGCTGGAAAAGGTATACTTCGACAATCGGGAGTACGGTTTTACGTTGGTGTTGAATTCGTATTTGGTATTCTCTTTACGATACTCTTCTTTTTCCAATTGCAAAAATCTCGATAATCTGTGCGACAAACCCGGCAAAAAATGTTCTTTGTGCGCGTGAAAACAATATCGAAGTAATATCTCGTTTTCGGGCGATAATATCTCTTTCATTATGTCGTCGTCGTTCTCCCTCCTCTCCTCAGTTGCGGAGTATTCACCGCAATAGCCATCGTTTTCGTCTGCGCGGGGTGGTTCTTCATCCAATCCGTAATCCGGGTTCGCGTAAAAGTTTTTCGGTTTCGACGCCTCTTTCTTCCGGCTTAGCACTGCTCTCATTTTAACGGTATCGATAATCTCTTCCAGGATTCTATATTTCTCCAGAGGCTGCGTCAGGACGTTAAGGCGATAAAAATATATTTCCTGCGTAAAATGGAACTGCTTTAGTAAATATTTCGCATTAATTTCTTTCATTCCGAATTTTGGCAAATGTTTCAATTCGGTGCCGGGAATAATTACGCACCTTATTCGATTAACGATTTTTCCCGGTGGGCTGTCCGGACAATAATCCGGATGTTGGTCAAAAACGTTGTGGGAATTTTGCACTATTAATACGCTCTCGTTTTTTTTTAACTTGATCTTTTGAGCGCCGTTTCTTTCGTCCCTATACAAATAGACGGTGGGCCGATTCGATTCAAGGCGATAACTCAAACGCTTCAATGTATCGCAAATGACGTTATACACTCGGAGCCTGTGTCGCCCTTCCTCGGTATCGCTCTTGGGCAAAATATCTTCGACCGTATTTTCGTTTAGTTCGTACATCCCGTCGTTCTCGGCGTCGGCGGCGTCGGCGGAGAGGAACCGTTTAAACGAAGGGAACGCGACGTATTTGTCCGAACGCGTTAAAGGGTCCTTCGCCTTTTCGTTTTTCGTTTCGCGCAAAATTCCGAAGCTCACGCGGTCATTCAAATTTATGCCCATGATCGAAAGAAATCTTTGATTCACAAAATCTATTACGTATCTTAAATCGAAATACGTGATCGCTTTGGAATATTCCGCGACTTCAATCGGTCTTAAGGTAGATTGATAAAAACCCGGTACTTCGAAGACGCTCCGTTCCTCGTCATTATCCATTACCAAGGTAAGGTTTACGGGCTTATCGCTCCCGTTCTCGATAGTCGTTCTTCTCCCGTACATATTTTCGAATTTATGAGAGAGTAACCCGCACCCGAAATCCTCGTTCTGTTTATTTCCGAAAGAAGAACCCCCTCCTCCGCCTTTAGATTTGGAAGACAAAACATGCTGATTACAGGGCGCGTTTTTATCCCCGGGGTGGCAACTTTCTTTCGCCTTCTGGCCTTTCTCAGCGGAATTTTCTTGCACGTGGTATCTTTCTTTTTCGTTATCCCAACCGGGAAATCTTTTATCATCACTCGAAAGCAACTTCGTCGATTTTTGAGACATTAAAACGTCCGCTATTTTACGATCGTTACTCTCGTCGTTTACAATGCAGTCCAAAACTTCTAAACTTTCCTTCGTTTTGACGTTTTCTCCATTTTTCGCTTTACAAAATTGATCCAATATATATTTATCGACGATCGTCATTTCGTTCTCTGACGAAGAAGGAAACGTAAATTCGTAGATACAATCTTCGATGCTATTATTTTCCTCCCTTAACGAATCGCTCCTTTTATTTAAAATCTTAAACAATACCGATGATAAAGAGTTATCATCGGCAAAAACGCCGGCAGTGGTTGAGGAAGAAGCCGACGAGAAGTTTTTTTCGATCGGTTCGAGCTGACGCAAAACGAACTTTTCCAATTCGTCAATGAATTCGTTCCACATGATGACTTCCATTTTTTCTTTTTCTTCTGGGTCTAAACTGATCTTCCAAAATTTTGATGGAGCTTTGTACTCGATATGTATTCCTTTGGCGATGCTTCTCTGCCTCTTTTCTTCTTTGTACTCCGCATTTTTTTTCATTTTCTCATTGTACGTTTCGACTTTCACTTTAATTTTTTTCAAAAACAACCGAGTATCGAAATTTGTAGTGATTCTCAATCTACGCCCCAAAGTTTTAATGGTATTTATAACTCTATCGTTAGTCGAACACTCGGCATCGTCGTTATCCCATAAATTTGAGTCGAGATCGCTCCCACTTCCGTCATCGCTTAACTTCGAGCTAGGTGTGTGTTCGTCCATTACGATCGACTCCAAACGCGTATAACAAGGTTGAGCGCCGTACACCTGGCAGTACTCGGTGCAAAGTTGAATGTACAAAAGGTGAATGAATTTCCGTTTCACGATTATACCTCCTAATATCATCGATTCGTATTTCTCTACAAATTTAATCCACCTATCGTTGATTTCGGGATGAACGAAAGAATCTATGATCAAATATCTTTTGAATTTGACGACTCTTTCCTTCGAAAAATATATAAATCCAAAAACCTTCGCTTTGAAAACGTTTACGAGCTCCTCTAGATCGTTAGTTTCGCTTTCCCTTGATAGTACGCTAACTTCCGAGAAATCGATAACGACATCCCAAACGTGGAGTAGAGAATCAAAATTTTTCTCCAAAACTCTTTTCAAAGTTACCAACGCGGCCATGTGTTCCATTTTAACGTAGTTGAAAGCCCAGCACCAATATACGCAGAAAGTCATGAAGCAATTATATTCGTATTCGGTTTTCTTTTCCTCTTCGATAGCGGCGGGGTAGGTGGTGGGGGCGGTATTGATATTATTATTATTCTCTTTGTTCTTCGAAAAATTTTTCCCCAAGAAAGAGTCTTCGACGATGAATTCTCTAATAGCTTTTTCGTCTTGGGTCCTGTTATTTTTAAATTTATCATACATATTCCGGAAAAAGGACTGTTTCGCGAGACCGCTTCGTTCTTTATCTTTTAAATTTTCGAAAACGCCTCGAAGACGAAGGTACTTAACGACTATTTTTCCCGAAAGAGTTAGAAAAGAGAAAACGTCGGTTTTACAGGCCTTTTCGCACATGAAAAATATTTGTTCGTTCCAATTGATCTCGCTAAATACAATAGGGTAAAACTGTTTTTGTAATTTCGTATACAATTCGTCCATTTCCGCGATCAATTCCCTTCCTGCTTTTAGGGTCCGGTACTCTTCGTTCGAAATTTTTTCCGAGCCTTTCGATTCTTCATAGTTAGGAACGATTCCGGCGTCAAACTTTTCATTTCTATCGACGATATTTAATATATTCGGCGCCTCCTTCACTTTATCGGAAGAAATATTATCGAAACCGCCAATCGCGTCGAAACATTTATCCAGAGATTTATAATACCCTCTAACGTTGACGACCATTTGATTGAGATGTAACGGGGTGAGTAGCCCTTCTTCGAAAAGAATCGCACTCATTATTTGAAAGTATCGGTCTTCGAAGTCAAAACTCTTGTGTAGGCCGATTCGGTTTGCGAAAATCGAGTTTCTCCAACCCCTCTGTGACCACGTTCTATGCGAATACCACCGTAAATCGTCCATCAATTTCGGAGCTAACCTCGCGTTTAATTTTTCCGTTATTTCCTTCAACTTGCCGAGCGCTGTATCCTTCCTCGGGTTAGAAATAGCCAAAGAGGTCTCCTCCTGCCGATCCAGATCTTCTTCTTCTTCTTCTTCTTCTTCGGCAGCGTTTTCCCTTTTTATGAAACCGATATAGTGGGACACGTCGCAAAGCAAAAGCATATCGTTGTAACAAATATTATAATTCAGCCCCTTAATAAGATTCGCGAGCGATGCGTTATATTCTAAAGTTAACAATTTTTCACTTTCCCGATGCTGGTCGCAATTGAATAAATTCCGATGCAGACCTTTTTCCGCGGCGGTTTGTTGGAAATATAAGGATTGATTAAACGGAACGCAAAAGTTTTCCTTAATGATGTGGACGGATTCAACGCCATCACAAATTTTAAAGGATGGAAACATATTTCCGATTTGAGAAACGAACGTTCTCGAGCAAAAATTACTCAGGTGACAAGACGCGAGAGGATGATCGAGGTGACAGAATGGGATTCGTTCGTTTTCCATTTCTTTCTTATCGTTGACGTCCTCTATATTTCGATAAAGTTCTTTTTTCGACACCTCGAAGCACGATTTACAAATTTTTTTAACCGAAAATCTACCGATTGCATTTTCATCGCAAAATCTTTTCAGATCAGCGCACCGCTCATAAAATTTTTCCTCTCTCACTTTTCGATCTAGTGATAGAGCGGAGAAATCTCCCGTGAAAACGTATCCCTTTCTTTTCATTAAACGTAAAAATAGATCGGGGTTGTTCGCGATGTTGTAGATGACACAAAATCTGTTAGCCAGCACCAAATTCGTTAAGGATAATGACGTGACATCAGAATCGAATGACGGGTTGATTATTTTGCTATTAGATCTCAACTCATCCTGAAGCGCGCGCTTTTTTCTCTCCGATGGTCCCGCATTTTCTTCTTCTTCTTCTTCTTCTTCTTCTTCTTCTTGAAATAGCTCGTTTTCTTCACCATCTATATCATCCCGTCTTTTCAGATTTTTATTATTTCGCTTTGAGCTCTTCTTTTTTTTTCCACCCGATTTGCTTCTGCTGCTCCTTTCTCTATCGATACTCTTTTGCAAATCAGACATTTTCTTCGTGAAAATTTCGTAGCCTTTTTCTTCACTAGCTCCCTCTCGGTACAAGCAAACGTTATTCTCCTTATTGGAAAAAAGAAAACCGAAATAACAACAAATTAGCTCAAAGTCGATGAGAGGGTTTTGTAAAATGAATTCTTTTCCGAGCATACGCTTAATTTTGAAATACATTTCCAAATCCCAACGCGTATCCGATTTTTCGTTTTGCATTGCCTTCGTTTTCTCTAAGATGTTGATTTTTTTCTCCAGTTGGGGGTACGTTTCCTTCGAATATATACCGATATTGGTGTAAATAGAGTTGGGATAAAGAAGAAGAATATGGCTTTCAACTTCTTCAAATTCTTCAGTCCCCTGAGCGTCGCTCGCGCTTATTCTTTTTACACCGCCATCCGTGTTTTCGATAAGTTCTCCCCTCGATGGAAAATCAAAATCGATTAAACTTTCACCATCGGTGTTGGTACCAACTGGAGATGATTCAGCGTCGTCGTTAACTTCGTCCTCGTTGTCAACCAGAGATTCGACAGCGGCGTCGTCCCGGCCGGTTTCAGCCTCGGTATTGATGATATCGTCGTCGCCCCCGCTAGCATCGGCTTTCGTGTCGTCCCTGCCATCGTTTTCAGAGTCGGTATCGACATCAAATTTAGCGTCTTCTCTATCATCGTCTTCAGACCTAGTGTCACCATCATAGCTTTTAGCGTTGTCGCCGCTAGTATCGCCTTCAGAGTCGACGGCGTCGTCGATGCCAGCATCGCCTTCAGAGCTAGCATCACCATCATCGCTTTTAGCGTCGTCGCCGCCAGAATCGCCTTCAGAGTCAACGGCGTCGTCAATATCATCGAATTTTGCGTCGTCGATGCCAGCATCGCCTTCAGAGTCGGCGGCGTTGTCGATATTACATTTAGCGTCGTCGCCGCTAGCATCGCCTTCTGAATCAGCAGCGTCGTCCATATCAGATTTAGCGTCGTCGCCGATAGCATCGCCTTCAGAGTCGGCGGCGGCGAAATCATCGGTTTTTGCGTCGTCGTCGCCTCTAGGATCACCTTCAGAGTTGGTGGCATCGTCGATATCAGATTTAGCTTCGTCGCCGCGGCAAGCGTCTCCTCCAAAGTCGGCGTCGACACCGGCATCAGCATCAGCCTCTCCATCGATATCGTTTCCATCGGCTTTAGCGTCAGCGTCAGTATCAGCGGCGTCAGCGTGCCTGATCTCTTTTTCGTTCAAACCCTCGCGGCGCTTTTGGTCCTTTTTGCCGCTCTTGCTCTTGGGTTTTACCGATTTTATTTTCGTGATCAGGAAAACGGGGACATACGGGCTCCCTCCCGCTTTGCTATTCAGGGGTAACATAACGTTGTTAGTTCCGTCTTTATCGTATTTGAACCCTCGGGTAGCTTTCCCGCAAGAATTTATGGCCTGGTCGATTCTCTTATAAGCCTGATTAAAATTTCGGAGAGATAAAAGGTAGTTATTGTCGATCGTGCCTTTGATATAGAATACGATTTTTAGACCTCGCAGATTGTGCTTCGTTAAGAAGTAGTAACCGAAATATTGGTTGCCGCATTGTTCTTTCATATTTTCCTGATTATACTTTTCGTAATCCAACGGGGAGTATTCATCGACGGGTTCAAAAACCGGTGCTTTCCTGAAGAGGTTTATTTTTATTTCGGGTATGACGGGAAAATCTTTGCTTTTCGCTTTGTACTGATTGAAAAACTTTTCATAATCCTGTTCCGATTGTGAAAAACATATTTCTTCGTAAAGGGTTGAACTCGATTCGCAAATCTTTTTCAGTTCGAGATTCAGTTTATGGGCTAAATCGCAAAAGTAATCGAAAACAAGAAGTTCTGACTGCTTTCGATCTCGCACATTTATGAGTTGGGGGTTTTCTTTCAAAAAATCAAATTCCCAAAAAAACGTTCCGTTGTACATCACGCAAAGACTCGGATCAACTTTCGCGCAAACATTGGATTGAGAAACGAAATCGGGTTTCGATCCCAAGCACTCCAACGAGGGCACAATTCGCGATTTGTTTTTATCGGGGTCGTTATTATCGTATTCGTTGGAATGTATCTTCAAAGCGTTGGATCCATTCGGCTTAGTGATAGAAACGCATTTTAACGGAAAGGCTTTTCGGACTTGGTATTGCTTAACACGGTCTTCCACATCTGCTCGAGTTTTTTCGAGGATGTCCAGTGATTCTTTCGAAGTTTTATCATCCTCCTTGAGGTCCATCGTAAAAGAGTGATGTAATTTTATTTTAGTAGACATAACTAAGATCTTCTTCTCTTCTTCTTATACGTCAATCTCCTAAAGGCGCTTAGCAGAAAATGAATTCGCTCGAAGGTAGTGTACCAAATTTATAGGTAGCGAAGTAGTATAAATTATTTTATCTCAATTTTTATTTTTATATTTATTATATTACCAAATTTTAAAAAAAGAAATGTTTGTAATATGTTTCGAGACTTAATAAATTGTTAAATATTTATAATTTTATTTATTTTTTTAAATCTTTCCTTTATGCGCGATGAATTTTTTTTATTCTTTTGTCATAACTTCGTCGTCGTTGAATTTCTGCAAAACTTTTTTCGTCGCGTCTTCGTGGAAATATTTTTTGGGTGTATCGGATGGTCGGTTGTTTCGCTCGGCCGGTGTCGATGTTGACGCTCTCTCTCATTAAACGCGGAGCGAGAGTATTCGCTTTTTTGGAAAAATATAAATAGACTTTTTAAACCGCCGCGGAAAAACGGCGACCCGTGTCCCGAAACGCTACGACTACGAGATCGATAGTAACGACCTCCGTCATCGTTTTCAGAAGCACTGTGAATCTTCCGAATTCGCCGTAGCTATTTTTGTAGAAGCATGCCGAATTCGCTATAGATCGTTTCGTCGAGGCACGCTGATTTGGCAGCGTCGTCGTCGTCATCGAATTAGCGGTTTCTTCGTCTACCCGTCGTCGCTGTTGATGCTCTGTACAGAATCGCGCAGTGCTGGATATCGCTTTATTCTTTGGAGAAAAACTTTATATATTTTCCAGCAGACGAGACGACCAGCTTTCAAAACCGCTAGAAGATCGATGTTGTTGACGCCGTTGGTAGTCATTGCGTGAGTTTCCCGAACTCGTTTTACCGAGGCGCGCTGATTTAATCTAGACGTTGTCGAAAGAAAAATTTCTGATTTTCTCGGATCACCGCCCTCGAGAGCCGTCACTGTTGATGTCTGGTCATATTTTTTTTAACTACCGCAGAGGTGGCGGCGATACATATTAGAAAATCGCTATTCTGGCGATGTTAAAGACGTCGTTCTTCTCGGTTACCCTTTTCCTAGGTTATTGCCTCACAGCAATGTATATTATATTATTATTAATATACAACCAAATTTAAATATGCCTTTTTCCTACCGTTTTTTCATCATCACCTACTTTGACTCTTTTTTATGCAACTCTGCATATACCGCGAACGAAGATTTCGTATTACCAACGAATGTACCATTTCATATCGCCAATACCTTTTGGATTTCTTATAACCAACGAGCCAATGTATCGTTAGGAATGAAGTTCGTTCAAAGTCAAACCTTATATTTTCCAAAAACCTAAAAAAAATAGATGGAAAAATCTAATTCCACTCTGGAAACAAAATCTGAAGTGATTTTCAGTTTTTTATTAGGAAAAGTACACTCATAATCTCACGCTCCTTGTTTCTTTTTAAAATTTGTGATAGTATCGTTTTATACGGAACGAGACCACTAATTTCGCGGGTTAATTTTTAAATTTTTAAGGCGTAGGAGTTTTAAGAAAAAAATTGAATATTAAAGAGTTTAATAACATTTTGGTTCTACAATAATGACATAAATCATATTAAAATAATATCCAAATTTTTAAAATTGTTCAGCAAATAAAGCTTTCTTCGCTCAACATACGCCGGGAGGTGACCATCGCGCTCGCTCAGCTTCAATTCTTCTTTTAAAGGCCAAAGCACTCGTAAATCTCTGATCAAATTGTGGTAGGGATATTTATCAAAATCCAATCCGAAAACACCTTTTTGCAAAGCATCGAATAGGCAACACATTCTTATTCTATATTTCTCGTCCGAAAATTGTTCCCTTCTCCCGTCTTCCATGATAAAATTAACAGGAATCCGTTTTTTTAAAGGGCACAAAATTCCTAATTGTACATTAGTATTAGGGCTGGGATTAGATTCAAAGCAATAACCGGGCTCTAATTGGAAAAGACCAAATTCTTCGAAACTAAATTGTTTGTTTTTTTTGCTCTGCATGTAGCATTGCTCGCAACGCTTTTTGAGAGTTTTTGAAAAATGCAAAATTTTATCGTAAAAGTCTAAAGTTTTATTCGTTTCTATGCGATGGGGGTCAGGGCGGTTTTGAAACAATTTCTCATTATCCCGAAAATTTTTTTTACGTTTTCTTTCATTTTCGATTTCTTCTTCTATTTCCTCATCGCTAAAATCGTCTGGTCGCTTATAGATAGTTTCCAATTTTTCTATATCGTGAGTAACGAATACGACGGTTAAATTATCGTATTTCGAGACGTGCTTCCTTCTTTTAACCTCGTTTTTCTCTAACCAAAGTTTGCAAGCTAGCTCCTTAATCAAAGAAATTAGTTTCAACGCCACTTTAGAGCTCGTTGTAGACTTGGCTATTTCGATACAGTAACCGACGAGATTTTTATATTCGTCTAAAGGGCCGCAAAATGAATTCACGAAAGAGGCATCTTCGATATCTTCGCAATTCATAATCTTCACCATCTTTCGATGAAAATCGTAATACTTTTCCGTTACGAGGTGAAAACAATCTCTGTAGAATAAAAAAATTTCCTTCTCCTCGACTTTTCTTCCCTTTGACTTTTTTTTTATGTTGATGTTAACATAACATCGCGCGTTGTCCGGGAAAATCATTCCCAGCTCGTATTTTTTGGCCGATAGATTGTCTGGGTGGTCAACCTCAAAACCCAATTCAGGAAAGTCTCCTTCTAATTTTCTGAACAAATCAATTTTTTTTTCTTTATCATTATTTATAACCGCGAGGCGTAAAATTGCGCATTCGCGTTCGCCTAACTTTTGAAGGAATATGTCTTGCAAAACGAAGATTTTCTCATGGAACAACATCGTACTCGATATATTGAGTTTTTCTGTCGTCTCAGATATTGCTTCGCGTAGGACGCGAGAAGATTTTGGTATTAATATTATTGAAGTCGGCGTTTTAAAAACAGAAAGAGCAAACGGGATATACTCAGCGGGAAGAAAAATGTTGAGAATTTTCCCAAAATTTTCCTCCAGCCGCTTAAGTTTTTCGGATATGCAAAAGTGATCACAAATACGAAGCCACAATTGTTTTCGAAGTTCGGTTCTCGTTTCATCGTCATACGTATTAAGTAGACACAAATCGTAATTTTTGATATTCAACAATAACGAATTTTTTATCACGTCTTCGGAAACGGCGATGGTATTACTACGATTGTGTTTGTCATCATCTACTTCCATTCGCACTTCTGGCTGGTCTCGCTCCTCAAAATGGCCATTCTCAAGTTTTTCTTTAACGTCAAATAAACCGGTGATAATTAATTTTCCACCCCTTTTCTTAACAAATGGACATTTTAACTTTATCACGTCGGGAAAAAGAGTCTCGAATCCAGATATTCGTAGGCGAAAATAATCTATTTTCTCTTCACCAGCAGCCATTTCTTTGCCCTTAACTTTTCAACTGTGGATACTTATGAAAACGAGAGTCTTTAATATCAAATTAAGCAATTACAAATTCTATTTTTTACACAATAGTCTTTTTATTATTTATTTATTTAATTATTTTTTTGTAAACGCCTTTCAATAAAAAATTAATTTCTTCTTTTATTCTAAACCGTAGCATTGGGGTTTTTAAGAAGATTGCCCCTTAGGATTTTTAAATATGCTAAAATTTATTATATTTTTAAGCGATTTATCTATATTATCCTTTTAAAAAAAAGAGCCAGTTTTCCGTCACGGGGGTTACTATAATTTTATCATCATCGCCAAAAGTGCCCAAAAATGGCCCTTAAGACCGGTTTCCTCGGGCGAGCGAAGCGATCCTTATGCGCGTGCGTAGCACGCGCTCAGGGGCAAGCCTTGTTTTTAATTTTTTTTTTATACATAAATTTTAAATAAAATAGGTTGGGATAATAACGCATTCATTCGATTTGTTAAATTTATTAAACAAATTTTTTAATTTCAAGTGGTTACCTAAAAATATTTATGTATGAAATTTTTTTTAATTAGTTCAAAATAACAAAATTCAAAGGAACACTCAAAAAAAATAAAATAAAAATTATATTAGAATTATATCTAAATTATCAAAATCGTCCATCCAAAGCAAATTTTGCCTTTCATTAAAATCTAAATTTTTCCGACGTTTGGATTCTTCCTCCAAGGGCCAGATAATTCGAAAATCTTGAATAACATCCTTGCTACACTCGTCCACACCAGAAACGCCTTTCTGCAAAGCATCGAATAAGCAACACAATTTCAACTTATAATCCCAGCGCGACCGCGACGGCGTTCTTCCACTGTGCTCCGTGATAAAATCTATCGAAATGTTTATCGTTTTCGGGTTTCGAACACCTAAACGCCGTATGTTCACGGATCTTCCAGTCTGCGCGTCGATGATGCTACTCTTTTTACTGGGTTTGGAAATGCGGCATCTTCCTCCTCCACCTCCTCCTTCGCCGGCGCCGCTGGAGTCGAAACCATTATCGTCCATTTTCAATCGCCAAGTATCGGTAGCACCTCCGAAAAAGTTTCTCCGACTACCACGCCGGCAGCATGTATCGCAACACCAACTTAGAATTTTTTTGAACCAGAAAATCTTATCGTAAAAATTTAAGGATCTCTTTATTATTTCGCGATCTTTGTCGATCGGAAAAATGCTTCTTTTTGGATAGAAATTTTCGGGTTTTTCTTCACGTGGACGAAACAAAATTTTGTCGAGGTGTTCTAAATCTTGAGTGAAAAACGCGATGGTCAACGTATGGCGACCTACTCTTTCGCGTTCTTCCTTGTCGGGGGTGTTAGGTTTAACCCATTTTTCTAAAAACGCTTCGTTAGCGCGTATGGTGAACGAATCAATCAACACCAGTGCCCTTTTCGTATTCGGCGCCGTTCGTGCTATTTCAACGCAACAGCCGATCAGACTGGAGTGCTCGTCCAAATGTTCGCGACAAGTCGCTAATGGGACATCGGGTTTGGTGAAACGCGTAACTATTTTCATTACATTTTCGTAAAATTTCTCGCCGTTTTCTCCCGTTGCGTGAGGAGGGCGACTTCCGTAGCCTAAGAAAACCTCCAAATGCTTATAGACGAAGTTCATTAGAAAACGCGTATCTGGATTAAGTTTTATCGCCAAATTGGAATTTATTTTCGGCGCTACTCTGTTCTGATCGACCAGATAATTTAATTTAGGAAATAGCCTTTTTAAGAGTCTTTCTATAATAAAATTCTTCACTCTTTTTCTTCTGCTCTCAACAGCCACTCGCAGAATCATGTATTTTCTATCGCCTCTCTCTTTAATAACGATGCTTTCAATGTTGAATCTATGCTTAGTGTACCTCAACAACTCTCTGAACACTAAATTGTGCCGTTTCGAAAGCTCACGTATCAAGTTCGACGACAGGAAATTCTCCCTTTCCTTTTTCGGTAAGAGTAGCATGACTTTTCCCGATTGCGGAACTGAAACAACGAACGGAATATGCTTCGCCGAGATGTTAATGTGGCTTATTTTTTCAAAATTATTTAATACTCGTTCTAATTCGTCGTCAATTTCTAAATGTTTCAAAATAATATTCCATAAATCTCGCTTAAATATCTCTTCCTTTTGGCGTCCTATATCCAAGCAATACAATTCGTAGTCTTTTATCTCTATTAACATCGACCTGTGTTGCTTTTCGGTCACCTCATCATGGGCACCAATAATCTTATTATTATCATCATCATCATCACCAATGTCGTCGTTGATATCGACTGGCATCGGCCTCGAGAGAGATTGCCGTTGAGTGCTATCTCGACCGCTATTAATCTTTTTTCCAACATCCGTGAAGATATTTCTTCCCTTACAATTATTTTCGGCTGGCCCGTAAAAACAATTCGACAAATCGGGCAAAAAATTCGAAAATTTAGGTTGCCCGACATACATATGTTCAAAAAATACGTTTGGTTTCTTCTAGGCGACATCACCTTGTCTTTTTTCCTTCCTTCGCTTATGGGGGAGTTCCTCGTTATGAGTCGATTACGCAATGCGTCCAACCTTTATACGTTTTTTTTATATAATCTATAAAAAATATTAAAACTGAGTTTTCAATAACACGATTTTTGTGTAAAAAATTACCTTAAAAACATTTTTTTTTACTTTTTTTAATTCGCTCCTGAACATTTCGATTAAAAAAATTTTATTTATATTTTTTTATAATTTTATATTTTTTTAAAATTTTAAATAATTAAAGTTAATTAATATTTTTTATCTGAGCGTAACAATCTTCGGATGTCGCCACGCGCGCAAAAAAAGGTTTTCACATCATTTCGATATAAGATTTAACAAAAAATTTTTATATTTTCAATTATACGATTTTTTTGGGGCGTGTTAATAAATAAAAATTAAATAATGAAAGGTAATAATTCAACCGATATACAAAATCTTTAAAATCAGCAGCATTCGTCAATGAGAAAAGAAAACATGAATTTCTTCAACGCCTGGGCGATGCAAATTAGCGACTCCCTTTATGCCGTGAGCGTCCCCCGTTCACAGCAACTGACGCATTATTTTAAACCGGTAGCCGATTTCCTCAAAGAATATTTAACCTCAAATACCGTTCTCGTCGCTATCGATCTCAGAAATTCTTTGAACAGCCTAGAAAAGATGAAAAAAATGGTAGAATTAACGAAAGAGTTTCTTGAACGATCGGGAATAGATAAAGTCTATTTGAGCAAATTCATTTTCGTTCCAAACGTCGAAGGAGAAACGAGAGACGAATTCCTTAAATGCGTCGACGAATTCTCTCGGTGTTAATGAGAAGCGAAAGCCTCTCCCCCCAGTTGAGTTTATATTATATATTTGACGATTGCGAGAGCGCCGATTCGTTTCAAAATGGAAAACTTAGAATTTGGGGAGGAAATAACGTTCATTCGAGTCTCATTTACGTGAAAGGTAATGATTATCCCGATGAAGGGGAACTTGATGGCGAAAGCTTATTTCGAGAGCCGTTTGAAATCGACCTTTCCTTCGACGACGACGACGATAGCGAGTGCAAGGCCACCAGACCTTCGAAAAACATAAACCTCCGCGCCTTGAGACGACGCTTTATCGAATTTGGCAACAATTTTCACAACAAAGGCCTCAACTCTCCCAAACTATACGTGTTGGAAAACCATTTAGAAATAGACTCTTTTCTCGTCGAGCTTTTCAAGAAGCGCGAAAACTATTACGCCTCGTTTCCTGAGGTACTAAAGAGCAACGTTGACGGATTTTCTATCGGCGAGGACGGGCGATTCTCGAAAAGGGTAAATAATTTTAATTTGGACGACTTTGTAGTATTTGAAAAAGAAGATTTTGAAGACTTACAAATCGAGTTGCGTGACGCGAAAGGCGTCATGAAAGCCACGTCGAACGAAATAATCTTGTTACTCGAGATCGGAGAGCGTGATAAAAAAAATCTTCCCCGTCGCCATTATCTAGGTACTCGCGAGAGTACGACATTCGAAGGGAGTTTATTTCGAATATGAACAAACAGTGGGTGGGAGAGCTTTATTTGACGAATGATGATTCTAGCGCCCAAATTAAAGGTATCGGCCTCGTGTTCGACATTTATTCAAAGCTCATCGAGAATTTAAATCGAGCGTATGCCTCAACGGATTCAAGGACCGATTGCCATCTAGCGGTCGATGCTGCTGCTGCTGCTGCTGATGCTGCTGATGCTACTAACCCTTTCAGCAAAGGGAACGACGATCCTACGATCAGAAAGCGAAACGCGAAAAGATTGCTCTCTTCCTAGATCAAAAAACCGTATAACGCAGATTGGATTCTACTCGGTAAAATGACTAATTTGAAAGGAAAAATAATTGAATTTTAAAAAATAATCGTTTGCTTCATTCCTTATTTATAATCTAAATTTCATCCATTATGTATGTATGTAATTATAAAAAAACTATGCGCTAAAGTCCACGAAAGCGAAATGAACCCACCGGTTAGAATGACGGCTATATTATGTCCAGAGGTCTTATCGTCAAAATCGTACGGCGGAGGAAGGAATGATTCGAAAGCTTTAGTTTATAAAAACGTTTCGAAAGCCGACGAAGGAAGTTACTTCAAAAACAAATCGGAAACTTGGTTCGGTGGTGTAAATGTAGTCTGGAAGAGCGACGTACAGAAGAGACATATGATCAAGCCCGATCTTTTTGAAGACGGTTACGACACCGAATCAAGAAACGCAGTTCCGAAACATCTTCGAAACTGCTTACGCGATATGCGTCAGTTGCCAGGTATTTTTGATAGCTAATTCGTTCGATGTGGACTATCCGGTCGACGACGCCACGCAGAAGAGGCACTTGGTGTTCTCCCTAAACACCGTCAACGAAACCAGCGTTAAAATTAAAAAGTTTTTGGATTTCGTTTCAGAACTTGGCGTCTTTTTGCATCGCCTCAATGCGACGATGAGGCCGGGACCGGACTGAAACATTTCGCTGAACGAGCTAGCCACACAGTTTGAAAAAAAGAAGTTATCGCCTCTACTCTCGGTAAAAAGTAAAGGTAGTACGAACGAAGAATCTTACAGCTTCTTCTTTTCAAAAATCGCTCAGTTCGTGAGCGAGAATAGAGTATTTGCGAGTTTTAAGCTGAATGAAAATAACATTTGCGAGTCCTTCAACAGCTTTTACTCGCTCTATTCCTTGCTGATGTTGAAGAGATGCGATAAAGGCCAAAGAAATGAAATCCATTCGTACAAGCATCGAGCAAAATTTTAACACGTTCGACGAGGACGTGCAGATGATAATGACAACGCCAATTTTCTTCCCGTTCTACAAGAACAAATTCGGCAGGCCTCTAAATAATGGACATAGCATAATCGATAAAATGATTATAAATAATCTTCACGTCGAGGGATTCAAGGACAAGCCTTTCCTCGAGGCTTACGCCATACCATTTGATGTCTAAGTGTTAAATTTGAGACGTAACGGAAATATTGAAAAAAATGAGCATGCCGGATTTAATAAATCAGACGCTCGTGGAATTAAAAACTAGGCACGTCTACAATCTCCAGCTTATTTGCTTCCATATTCACATGATTTTGGATTACGTCGCCTATTACGACTCTGACGTCAAAAGCGTTCTAAAGGAGTTGAAAGATGATGTGGAAAGCGATGAAATATCGGATAGCGTTTATAGGTTCATGCAAACATCTCACAAAATTACCATGCCTATAATTCTGTATGAAAAAATGATGCAGGTTGTTCAGAATGATAACACCTTCTCCATCTTCGAGCGTTTCTCTAAATACAAACCACCGCCACCACTTAGAGATAAAGAGGAAAACGGGAACGCCAGCGACCGGGAACACGATGACGACGGCGACGGCGACGGCGACGAAGAAGAAGAGGACGATGATGATATCGAAATGTATCCACTGATGGTTCTAAGAAAGACTATAGAAATGACATTGAACGATAAAAAATACCACAAAAAGTTATTGAAGTGCATTTTTAAAACGTGCAAGGTGTTTCGCGTCGATTTATGTTGCGATATATGTAAAGATACCATCTTAAATTTGTAGTGTTGCTTTATGTATTTCATTTTTTGTCGTTATTTATAATCACATGTTTGTCCTTTGTTTTTGTGTGTATACTTGTAACTTAAATTCAAAAATCTATTAATATGTGTTCTTTTGCTTTCATTTTATCACCTTTTTTTTATATATTTTGTTTGTATGCCTTGTAAATAAAATACGATTTCTTATAAATGTGTCATTATTAACTCTGTTTGTTCGTTAGTTTTTCTTTAGATAACACGTGACATATTTATCGCTGTATTATTATTTACTAAGGATTGTTAATAAATTGGAAAAAAACATAAATCTTTTATTTAAACACTAAATAGTTTCAAATAAAAATAAAAAATACGACTTATAAGAAAACGAAAAAACAAGCTAACGATAAATCAAAAAAGGTTTCGATATTTTAAGTTTAATGAGGTAATAAATAAATAATATATATATTTCAACGGTACGAGCTGGCTGGCGTCTAAAGAGAAGATCTTAAAACCCTTTTCTTTCTGCTAGTTTCTGATTTCTTTCTTTTTTTTTCTTCCTCCATAAATCTCCGAAACGAAAACGGCTAAGGAAAGAAAAAAATATTTTGAGTTATTTAATTATTGACGCTGATTGATCGCTTCGAGAAAATATAGAAGGCGCGTTAATCTAAGGAATGTTATAATAATAATAATAATAATAATAATAATAATAATAATAATAATAATAATAATAATAATAATAATAATAATAATAATAATAATAATAATAATAATAATAATAATAATAATAATAATAATAATAATAATAAAAATAATAATAATAAGAATAATAATAATAATAATAATAATAATAATAATCTTAATATAATAATATACACTTTTCACCGGTTTTTCTTCGAGTTGGAGTTTAAAAATTTAAAGCATTTTCATTTTCACTCACCTCGGGTATTTTAGATCTCGCTCTTTCTTCGGATATCTTTAGATTTTGAAAGATAAATGGAATACCTTTTTCCTCCTTATCCCGCTTGTGCCTTCTACTCTCTTTGTAATTCACATACCTTTCTGCGTCAATCCCGGTTAGACTGATTGCGTCTACTCTTCCAAATGGAGAGGGATCGTCGAGGATATCGTACCTTTTTTCGGCCAGATATTCAGCTATATAAGATATAAATAAATTAATAATGAATGCGAGAATCTAAAATTGATTAAATACTCATTGTTTCTAAAAGCAAAAACCACAAATATAAATAAATGTTATTCTAAATTCTGTTAATCGGTTCAGGAAAAGTAGCTAAATTTAACCGTGGAATAAATCTATCGAGAATGAATTTTCATTTTCTTAATAATAAATGTTACTAAAAATTCACTGGAAGAGTTATTGAAGTCACCTTACAAACTTACGTAAATATCTCTTCGCATTAAGTACCACGATTGTATAATCCTCTTCAAAGAACATTTTTGTAAATTATACTAGACGTTATAATAGTCTTTAACCGAATGCGTCTGATTAATATTGTGTTGGAAGGTCGGTTGGTCGGTTGGTTGGTTGGTTCGTTGCTTTTATAGCAAGCATAGAAGACGCCTGCAAAAAATTTTCAAAAGTCTCGATGGGATTTTAAAAATCATTATCCAAAAATTTACGCGTTAAGGCATCTTGACCTCGCCACTATATCAAGAATTATTGAGCTTATTCATGGTTTATACCCCAAAAAGTGATGTTTGATAATTTCTATGATTTTCAAGAAACAACACTGTAACATAGTAGGTTTCATAATGGGGAATGATACCTTGTTTTCTTTTCTTGAACTCTCGTCGCGCAAAATACGAAACATCACTCTGGTATTATTTTTAATAAAACAATTTAATATAAAAACCCTGAGGGAAAAAAAACTAATCAGATTTTGTAAAAAAAAAATTAGGAAAGATAAAAATACACAAATACATTGTAAAACACATAAAATTTTATTTGGCTAATACAACAAATCACATCAAAATAATATCCAAATTTTTAAACTTGTTTAGGAAATAAAGCTTTCTATGCTCATTATAATCTGGGAGGTGGCCTTCGCGCTTGCTTAGCTTTAACTCTTCTTCTAGAGGCCAAAGAACTCGTAAATCTCGAATTAAATTACGATAAAGATAGCGGTCAGCATCCATTCCGAAAACACCATTTTGCAAAGCATCGAATATGCAACACATTCGTATTCTAATTTTCTCGTCCGAAAATTGTTTTCTCGTCCCGTCTTCCATGATAAAATTCACAGAAATTCGTTTCTTCAAAGGGCAAAGAATCCCTAATTGCGTATCATCGGTGGGGCTGGGATTAGATTCGAAGCAGTAACCATCCTCTAACTTAAAAAGTTTCAATTCATTTAAACTGAACAAAAAATGTCCTTCTCTGACCTGCCTAGAGCACGACCCGCAATCTTTTTTGAGATTTTCACAAAATAATAAAATTTTTTTATAATAGTCCACTGTAGAAATCATCGCTAGGCGATGGAGGTCGGGGCCCCTTTTAGAATATTCCATTAAGTCGCGCAAAAGGAGTCTTCTATCTCTTTCCTCTTTCTTTTCCTTTTCAATTTCTTCATCGTCGAGAACGTATGGTCGCTTCAAGATTTTTTCTAAATCTTTAATGTCGTGCGTAACGAATCCGACGATTAAAGTATCGTGAATCGAATTTTTACCATCTGCTTTACGCGCGATGGTGTTTAAAGCTCGGTGGTTCTCCAACCAAAGTTTGTTTGCGAGCTCTTTAAT
>JABUQX010005398.1:35000-38420 GCA_015478945.1 Trachelipus rathkii | reverse complement strand
GTTTAGCAAGCAGGACAGATCTATACAACGTAAAAGAATTCGTCTTTCTCTCACACTACTGATCAGCTCCTGTTCTCATATAATCTAAAAGCATTTGTTTTTAATATGTAGAGAGAATGTTTCACCTCAGATAGCAATTCATAAGCTTATTTAACTTTACTTACCCTGACTTCATGTGTTAACAATATAATTTAATTTTCTTTTTTAAAAAATTCTATTGTGATACTCTATACAGTATCGATAACAGCTGGTACATGCATTTTTAAATATAATATAAAATATATATATATATATAATAATATAATTATATATATATATATTATATATATATATATATATATATATATATTATATATATTAGATATATATATATCATATATTTTCAAATTTTTATATATCATAATTTTTAGCTTTTGGTCCAGATATGGCATGTAGTTTAAAATCTTTTGCCAATTCATTTACCTATTTCTGTATTGCATTTTTAAAGCTTTATCAAAGGTGTATTTTTTGTTAGGGGTAGTCATTTTGGATGTCAACTTTTAATTTGTTTATCAAAATAATTAGTCAATTCAGTAAATGGTCAATATACTCACTATTCATTATGATATAATGATTGATAGTTATAATATTAGTTATTAGTTTGATTTAATTATCACAACAACAAAAAATATTAAATAATCTTTTACACTTTTTGTATGAATCAGTCCTTCTAAATAAATTTGGCTCATGTCGATTGTCAGCTTCCAGTTAAGCGTAAGCCAATTTTCTTTTAAAATCTACTAAATCGAACGAAAGGACAACAACGCTCATAGCCTTAAAAGTTTGAACCTTTTCTCTAATTAGTTAGTTAGTATTGAAACAATAGAAGTTAAATAAATTACCTTTTTATATGCACACCAACGATTAAAGTAATGAAACTAATTATTTTAGAAATTCTTAGTTTTACTGTTTTTTGCAAAATAAAACAAAAAAGAACAATTGGCCAAATCTTGAGATACTACTTTTCTAATTCTCAACCTTTCAATACATTGAATATGACCTAGGACTAAGTATTGTTAGGCTTTATTTTGCAGATAGAATTTTTGTAAAGCGAAAGATTTTCTTTTATACATATTTTCTTCACAACTTTGTATAAATGGATAATTTTTCAGACGTTGAATTATATTAATTCAAAATTTATATAATAATAATATATAATAAAATAATAATAAAATAATAATAATAATAATAATAATTAATAATAATAATATAATACATAATAATATATAATATAAGAATTATCATAATAATAATATAATAATAATAATAATCATAAATAATATAATAATAATATATAATAATCAATATAATAATAATAATAATAATAATAAATAATATTAATATCAATTATAATATCTATATATCTATAATGTATACAATTATAATTATAATTTATTATAAATATATAATTCTGGTATGTTATAATTATGCTCTTTTCAGTTTTTTTAAGCAATATAATTTAGTAATAATTGCCGTAAGTGTGTGATGTTCAGAAGCTATATCGATTAGAGCTCGAGCCATGGGACAGAGGGTGACGAAGGCCCCCGCTCGTCCACCTACGGCGCCGAAGACCCCGATCTATATCTATCGTCTTACTCTAGGATTCGTTAGTTGTAATCATAAAAACGACGTACATACAAACATGTAAGTTATATATATTACGTAATGTATTAATCGGAAATATTTCATTTTTTTAAAAAATATTAATATAAAAGTGTTTTTACATAACTCTTCAAAATTATCGAACTTTTGAATCCTTTCCAATACTTAAATGCATCTTTAAGCATATTTATTAAAAAAAAAAAAAAAAATACGGAGTAAAACAAAAACAGGCCTATAATTTTTGAATCATGTCTCTACAACCACTATAAATTTCAATTGTTAGTATCATATACTAGCAATTATTGAAAAAAAATCAAGGACGAGTGCGTAAAACAACGTGTCAATATTATAATATAATATATTATATATATATATATATATATATTATTATAAAATATATATATAGTATATATAATAATATATTATAAATATATATATATATATATATATATAATATATAATATATATATTACATATATATATATAATATATATATATATATAGTATAATATATATAATATAGTATCATATATATATATATATATATAATATATATATTATATATAATATATAATATATATATATATATATATAATATATACCGTATTATAAATATATATAGTATATAATAATTATATATATATATTTAATAATTTTTTATATTTATAAATTTAATAATATTTTAATTATATATATATATAATATATTATATATATATTATTATATATATTATCTTATATATATAGATATATGTATAGAATAATATATATATATATTATATATTATATATAGATATATTATATATATATATATATATAATATATATACTATTATAATATCATATAATTAGAGTGTAGCGAATGGATTTATTCACTATACCGCGGCATGCGGAATGCGAGATGCGAGACTTAGTGATTTTTCACTTATCACGCGGATGCGATGCGGGGACAGCGGATTAGTATAAAAATCACTTCGCGGATTGCGGGATGCGGATAGTACGGATAGTTAGTTTTAGAGTTTTAGCCACGGTACTCACAACAGCCACCACACACACATATAATATATATATTATAATATATATTATATATATTATATATATATATATATTATATATATTATATATATATATATATATATAATATACTATATATACTATAATATATATTGATTACCGTATTACCAGAGTGCAGACGCTTCGGACCCAACTCTTGCACCCACCAACTCCTTCCCAAGCTCCATCATTTGGAAAGGTTATATTTTTAATGCTTTAATTAATAAATTCCAATTATGTTCATAAACAAAAGCTTCAGAGCCCTTTCAGAGGAGAGTTTGCTTCTCTTTTCGTCCTAAATGAGATCTGCACCACTGACAACGCTCACTAGCCACACTTGTTAAAGGGCTTGCTAAGATTTTTTTCCTGGCGACTTCTGAAAGATGTGGAAAATTTTAATTATTACGCCACAAAACCAGTGGATCTTAATCTGATTCAAGTTTTTTCTCTTTTGATACTCTTCGTAACATGATAGGCTTTTACACCTCCGAAACATCTGCTGCTAGTATTTGTGTAGAAGCCCAAATAAACGAATTCTGGATTCGGCAATGTATCCGCTAATAGTTGGTAAATTGCGTGTCTGTTTCAGATGATCTTTTGCGTTTATGCTAGTCATAGTCCGCCTTTAGCAGCATTTCATCGCAAGGCATCCCAAATTAATCTTTAACAAGTCTGTGAACACTGATTCAAGAGAATTTTGTTTGAACATAGATTAGAAAAGTTTGCAA
>JABUQX010005398.1:10000-27500 GCA_015478945.1 Trachelipus rathkii | reverse complement strand
AAAGTATTCGCCGATTCTATGTCAATATTTTCGAGGTTTTGGGGCCGACAACCCCCAAATGGGGTCCCCTCGGGTCATTTTACCTTCTGGTTTACACCTAGAGACATCCTAAGGAAGGCTGCTAATACCAAGTTTCGTCGCTTCTATGACAATATTCAGGTTTGGGGCCGAACAACTCAGTGGCTTGCCCTTGGTCATTGTTACGCACGGTTGCACCCTAATGATACATCCGAGAGAAGGCGTTTATATACCAAGTTTCATCCTGCTACGTCAATATCCCAGGTGGGCAATGTGTTAAAATAACATAAAATAATATAGAAATAATAATAAAATATAATAATAATAAATAATAATTAATAATAATAATGATAATCAATAATAATATAAGAAATAGATAATAATAATAATAATAATAATAATAAAATAATAATATAAATAAAATAATAAGAGGATACGGAAGTCGGGAGTCAGATTATATATATATGATATATATGATATTATAATATATAATATTAATATAATATATAATATATATATAGTATATATATACGTATATTCATTATATAATATATATATATATATATATATATATTATATTATATTAAATATACTATATATAATATACCTTAAAATTAGTTTTTAAGTAAATTTTTAAATTTTAATACCTTCGTCCTTCTCAATCAATAATAATAATAATAGTATAATAGATAATAATAATAATAATAATAATAATATAATATAATAATAATAATAATAAAATAATAAATAATAATAATGATAATAATAATAATAATAATAATTAATAATAAATAAAAAATATTAATAATCAATACTATTAACAACATTTTATAAGAAAAACTGTCGTCAGGAGCTAACTTCACAGAGGGCCTGAACCGAAAACAGATCAACACAGACCACTATCGGAACCGGAACCGGAACCGGACACGGAACCGGTTGCGTCGATACCGCTGCGTCGGTGGGCGCTCGCGGCAGCGACGAGCGGGCTGCAGGAACAAGGCTAACGCTGGACGGAAGGAAATAATGTAAACGAAAACTACCTAAAAAAGTGAACATAAAGATGAAAATAAAAAATAATGAAAATAATAATAATAAAAAAAATAATAATAATAATAATAATAATAATAATAAATAATAATAATAATAATAATAATAATAATATAATAATAATAAAATAATAATATAAATAATATAAGATAAAAAAAAAATAATAATAATAAAAATAAAATAAATAAATAAAAATAAATAAAAATAAAAATAATTACAAATGACATAATGTATTTACGTTTATCAGTAAAACATTGCACCCCTTACAAATTCAAAGGAGCCGGACTGACAAGAACGAGCGCAGTTGTCGGCATCCTTGGTCGTCTCGTATAACGCTGCTACCCCACTTACGATTTGTATATATATCATTATATTATTATTATTATTTTTATTATAAATATTATTTATTATTCTTATTCATTAATATTATGTTCATTATTGTTATTATTATTATTAATATTATATTAATTATAAAGAACTATTATTATTATTATATTACTTATTATTATTATTTTTATTATATTATTATTATTATTATTGTTATTATCACTATTATTGATTATTAATTAGGTTATTATCATTTATATTTATTATTTTGAGTTTAATAGTCAGCCAAGATCTAATATTTGTTCAATAAGTCGGCAGAAATAAATGCGGCAAAAATGACGATGAGATTGAGAAAAGGTTGCCGATTTTGACGATAACAATCAGTAGACCCCATCACTAATATATACATCAACATTGCTGATATATATCATATATATAGTATATAATAACTATATATAATATATTATATATATATAATAATATACTATATATAAATATATTATTATATATATAATATATATTATATATATATAATATTTAACATGAATATATATATATATATATATATTATATATATATATTATATGTATAATATATATAATATACGTATATATATATAAATATATATATATATATATAATATATATTATATATAAGAAATAATATATATATATATAATGATAATATATATATTAATAATATTAATATATATATATATATATTATATATAGTTATATATATATATATATATAATATATATATAATATATAAACAAAAAAAAAACACTTCCAGAGAGAGAAAATGCGATACGAGAAAGACAGAGGATTAGGGACAGGGATGTTAGATGTGGAGAAGTTGCGGAGGTTTTCCGTGAGACATTGTGGATGGTATCTGAAGGATCATAGAACAAAAACAATTAGTATGGAAACAAAGAAAGACACAACACGCGTGTGTGGACAGAAGAGGGACAAGAAGCAGTCAAGAGAAAAAGTAAATGTTAGAAGATGGAATGAAGACAAGAAGAATGTCAAGGATAGAGAAACATAGTTGTACAGTGAGAGAATGAAACAGAGAAATAAAAAAATGGAAAAGAATAATACATGGCGAGAAAGATTGGTAGAAGAGTCTGGGAAGAGGACCTTGCGGGTACTAGAAAATTGATATTTAATATGGCAAAAAACTATAGGAAAGGGGAACAGCACCTCCAACATATGCAATAAAGAATGAGAATGGAGCGTTGTTAATGGGGACCCGAAAGAGATTGGGGAAAGCATGGAAAGAATTATTGTTGTTGATTATGCTGAAGCTATACAAATGATGTGAAGAGAGGAGGAATTATGCATGAAGTGGAAACCGTGATGGGAGTGTGTGGCAGGCACGAGTGGCAGATCACCGGCGATGAAGTAAAATTGCGCATATGCCTGAGGAGATGAAAAAACGGAAAGCACCGGTGAAAGATATAGATACCGGGCGGATCTTTGAGTATGTGGGAGGAGAAGGAACTGTATGATGAAAGAATTACTTGAATAAGTGCTGGCGGCCGAGAGAGAAAGGACACTAAAGAATGGAACAGAGATCAGTAATATGCCCAAATATTTTAAAAAAGGGATAAGAGACTTAGAAATTACAGAGGAGCATTGCAATTGACACCAAATCGCAATGGTATATGCAACGAATATTAGAAAAAAAGATTTGATAGAGAGGTCAGACAGAATAAATGAGACGAGTGGCAACATCGGATTTCAGGCCAAATAGATAACTATTGATATTGATATGTCGCGTTAAAGAGGTTTTCATGCGAAAAGGGTGGGAATTTAACAGAAAAACTGTATTTGCACTTTGTAGACCTGGAGAAGGTTTTTGATCGTATACCGAGAGAGGGGTCCTGTGGAACATACTTAGAACGAGAGAGTATGGAATACCGGAAAAACTAAGAAAAGCAATAAAGAGCACGTATACGAATAGTTTATGCAAAGTGAGACCCAGTATGGACGATGGAATTGGTTTGAGGGTTGAACGGGGTGAAAACTGGGTAGTGTTCTCCTCGTATTTGTTTATCCTGTTCATGATTATTGCTGAGAAAAAATGGCAGAGAAGAAGTTGGAGGGGAACTGTCTTTGGATCGCAAATGACCTTGCGTTGGTGGCGGAATCAAGAGAGGCTCTGCGAGAGATTTATTGCAGATGTGGGCATGAGGAGTTGACGGGAGGAGGAATGAGGATAAAATGAAGAGAAGACTGAGTGATGTTGAATAAGTAAAGAGGGGAGAGAAATAGAATTATTAGAGTGAGGATCAAGATTGAAGCAGTTGATCAAGTTTTAAAATACCTTGGAGTTTGTTTCGGGCGGGAAAAGATATTATTTGAACATTAGATTGAATAGTTAGAATAGAAAAGTTAATAATACATATAAGATTAGCTATATCCGTTGATACGAGACAAAATTTGTCCCTCGAATGTGAAAAATAGTGAATATTACGTAGTCTATACTAGACCTATACTAACGTATGGTTGCGAAGCGTGGGCTTTAACCACAAAACTAAGAGTAGGATACAAGCGTGTGAAATGAGGGTGTTGAGATCCATAAAGGGAGTTACGAGGAGGGATAGAATGAGAAATGATAATATAAGAGAGGAGCTGGGGGTGGAGATTGATACTTGGTTTTATTGAAAGGGACAGCTACGCATGGTACGCGGCATAGAATGAGATGAGATGAGATAGATACCCGAAGACGGTCACTACACGATAGTAGGCCAGATGGCAAGATGCAGCTGTAGGTCAACAAGAATCAAGATGAGTCGATACTTGAGCACGGCCATTGAGAGAAGAGACGGGGGATGGAGCAGCTGGAAGAGTCAGGTATCTATGAGGACCGAACGCGGTGGAGGGGTTGCGCTCCAGAACATCTGACAAGCGTTCACGCTTACAGGAGTCTGGTGAGAAGGTGAGAAGAAGATATATATATTGCGAGATAATCATGATTGTTTAAATTAAGACAAAGAATGTTATATCAAACTTTGTAGACACCTGCGTTATCATCCCGCTCGAATTTCCGTAGATCCCATCGAAAACCTCGAGTTTTCGAACACGGTTCCGTTGAATTCGAATTCCACAAACAAGTCATCCACAGCTCTGGGCCAGATTTTAGCGTAGCTGTTAAACTTTCATTGTAGTTGTTATGAATTAGATAAACATCAGTTATCCATGATTCTGTAGTTATATATATATATACTTATATATATATATATTATATATATATATATATATATATTATATATATATATAGTATATAATTATATATTATATATATATAAATAAGTATATATATAATATAATATATATATATTATAATATATATATAATATATATTATATAATTATATATATATATAATAAGTGTTATACATTGCATAAAACGCCAATTAATTAATAATGATGGTAAAACAAAGACACATTTAGATGGGATGAGTAAAGAAACTGCCTTAATCTGGATGCGAACTACCGGTGTTGCGACTCGATAACGATATGACTCGATGCTATTACGGACTTGAGCCATCCTCGATAACTCAAAAAAGAGTTAGAATTCTAAGAGACAGCTTTTTAGCGAACGAGCTCGTCAACGGCGATCATCACCAGTCTTTCACTGTTCCTGTCCATCCGTTCTCTATATTGTAAGTTGTATATACATTGTTATTTCGCAATGTAATTAAAAAGATGGTAACAAAGAACATTAAGGGGTGAGATGGTAAAGAACAACTGCCCTTCTCTGGGATACGAACCACCCATCTTATTCATATTGCGACTATGCATGTATTAACCAAAAGCTTAGCCAATATGTTTAGAGAGCGGTGAAGGACAATTAGAAAACCTTGTGATGTCGCCTTGACGGAGCTCGTTCGGCTTAAACAGCTGTGTCTTGAAATTTAACTTTTTTGGTGTTCAGAGGATGGCTGTCAGGTAAAGCAATCCGCAGTATATCGTTCTCATCCAAACACGCCGGGGTTTGGAATTTCCCAAGGGAAAAACGGGGGGAAAAGGCCAGGACAGGTTTTTCTTTTTCCTTTTATTCTTCTTTTTTAATATATATACATATATTTATTTTTTTTTTAATTTTTTGCATTTCATTCGATTAGTAAAATATTTAAAAAAAATTTTAATTTCCCCATTTAGGCTCGATCTCGACGGGGGACAGAGGGGGACGACAGTTCGCCCGTCCCCCGTATCACCGGGAGGCCGGAGAATCCCGACCCTGCCATCTTTTACTATTAAACGCAATTTGAATTTACTATTAAATACAATTTGAATTTACTATTAAATACAATTTGGAATTACTATTAACTAGCAGGGGAGTGAGGTAATATGATAAGAGGGGAGGCGAAGGCCGCAACCGGAGATCAAAAGAATAAATATATTATAAATATCAATAGCAATTTTATTATATTCATTGGTATATATACTTATATATATAATTATATATTATATAGTATATTAATATAATATATATAGTATATATATATATATATTATATAATAGTATATATTAATATATATATATATTACTATATATATATAAATATATATATTATATATAAAATATATATATATATATATAATATATATAGTAGATAATTATATATATATAATATATATAATATATATATATATTATAGTATATATATAAAAGTAATATATATATATATATATATATAATAATCATATATATATAATATATACTATATAAATATATATATAAATTAATATATATATATACATATTTAATAATATATATATATAGATATACATATATATATATTATATATATATTATATATTATATATATATAGGTATATATAATTATATATTATATATATATATATATGAGTATATATGTACAAGAACAAGTTATACATTTATATAAAAATATAATTATAAAAATATCAAATAGCAATTTATATTTAGTTATTATATATATATATATTAATATATATATATATATATATATATATATATTATATACTATATATATATAATATATAATATATATTATAATATTATAGAATATATTATATATATATATATATATATTATATATATATATATATATATATTATATATATATATATTAAATATTATATATAACTTATAGTATCGTAAAAAGAACGTTTATACATTTTTTAAAGCTCCACCAATTATTTAACATTAAAACTATTTTCTTGTTCATTGCGTTAAAAAAACCTTCATAACTATTCATTTTCTCATATTTTTGAAAAAATCTCGCGCTGGAGTAACAAGCGATATAACAGCCTTATATATTATTATATATGATATATATATATTATAGTAATAATTATATATATATATAATTTATATATATATATTATATATATATATATATAATATATATATAATAAATATATATATAGTATATATATATATATATAATATATTTACATATATATATATACTATATAGTATATATTATATATATAATATATATATATATATATATATATAATATATATATATATATATAATATAATAAATACTATATATATATATATATATATATAGTATAATAGATATATATATATATATATATTATATATTTTATATATATATTATATATATTATTGATAGTATATATAGTATTATATTATATAAATATCTGATATATACTATAGTATATATATTATTATATATAATATATATTATATATATATATATATATATATATATATATATATATATATATAGTATATATATCATGGACATTTATAGTGTTGGACTTCCGTTAGATAATTAGGGTTAAGGTTTAGGTTAGTTAGGTTACGTTACGTTAGGTTAGGTTAGGGTAGGTTAAGTTAGGTTAGGTTACCTAATGTTATAGTTATTCATTATACTAAAATTATTAAAATAACGAAACATTAATTATTGATTTTTGCTCTTGAGGTTTTCAAATCCATTTAATAGAATTAAAGGGGCCTAACTATTATATAGTATATATATTATATATATATATATTATATATATATAATATATATATATATATATAGTATATATATATATATATTATATAATATATAATTATGTTATATATATATAGTATATATATAAACGCACATTAAAATATGAAATTAAAAAGTGCTCTGGTGCAAAATAATCCATGTGCTAAATGTTTCAAGGCGAACAATTTATAACGGTATTTGATGAATTAGAATACATGAGGAGCGAGACGAGCGAGCGTGAAATTACAACTGAGCGCGAATGCGGATATAGGGAGTTCAAATGTTTTTATTTGCGCGACATGAAAACTTCCTTTTTGATACGGTAGCTTACTGTATATAATAAGCTAATTGGATAGTTAAGAGCATTTAATTTTTGAATGATTCTCCATGTATAATTGTTGTACAAACTACCTTCATTTGAACAGATTAACTCCCTATATATCTAAAGTGTATTTAAAAAAACTAAATTATGTAGTTTATATGTAATATATATAGATTCGTATTATAGCTTTGGTATATATTATATATATATTTATATATATAGTATATATTATAATATAATATATATATATATATATATATATAATATATTAAATATATATATTATATATATATATATATATACTTAATACAGTATATTTGGCATGACAGTGATGGTGAGAGCTTAATAAAAACTAAGAATGAAAAAGTTATATTTCGTGAAACATCTCACACCATATTTATATATAATATATATGATATATATATATATTTATATTATAAATATATTATGCAATATATATATATATATTATATATAGATATATATAATATATATTATATATATATATATAATATAGTATATATTATATATATATATATAAGATACTTATAAATAATATATAGTATGCTTCTCGCATGAAATTACCTCATTAAAATTACTTGGAGGAATAAATTCTTGGACACGTAACTTGTAACCATGCCTTTCTGTAATTTAAGATAAGTTTAATAGCTCAAGAGGATTCGAAAGTTGTTGTTACTTGTTATTATATATTTTAATTATATATATATATAGATATATATATATATATATATTATATATATATATTTTATTATATATATATAGTTATATTATTTATTTATATTCTTCTTATACTATATATTTATATATATTAATATTATATATATATATCTATATATTGCAAGTTCTTCCTATTCTTCTGAATAATTCTTTATTTCCAATGAAAAAAAATTAACAAAGGATTATTGGATTATTCTAGAAAAAAAAGAGATGCTACAGCCTTTAATATTATACCAATATTTCACTTGTATACTTCAGACATGATCATAGTTAACTAACTATTTATAATGCAGCTTAATATTACAAATAATAAATTACAAAATATGAAAATATAAAAAATATATGAATTTTTTTTTTACATTAATCTTGAAATTCAGAAAAAATTAAATGGCAGGATCCAATATTGGAGCCAGCAGCAACCCATTTTAGCCCCCACATAAAAGTGTGCCTAAAATTCTTAGTTTTCTAACAATTTTGATGAGGAAAAAGCAAACTGCATCTTTTCCTGACTTCTAAAACATCGTTTTCGGGTGTATTTCTGCGTCTGTAGTAATTTTCTCAGTATTTTAATTTTTTCAAAACCTATGTTTTTCACATTTCTCGCTTCAACTTCTACAATTTTTTTTCGAAATGCTTCAAACTTGAAGTATACATAGATGGGTCTATTACCTACAAAATGCACGAAGTAGTTTTTTGATTTTTTGAAATTTGTGTCAGCAATATCAAAATTCAAAACCCACTTTTTTTTTGTTTTTAAAATGAAAATTGCGTATAATTTTTTTCCGCTCATGCGGTCAGGATGAAATTTTCAGAACATCTGTAGTCAGAGGAGATACAGATTTTTTATTTAGATAATTTCTTTGTATATACAGTAGTTTGGGATTTGTTCTTGGAACAAATTTTCAACACAAAATTTTTTGGAAATTTAAAAAAAAAATCTTCTGAGTATACAAAAAATTTATCTATGTAAAAATTATGTATCTTGCCCGACTATAAAGTCCTGAAAATTTGATGTTTATCGGATTTAGAAGAAAAAAATATTATATTCGAATATTTATTTCACTATAATAAAAAAAGAAAAATATGTTTGAAATTTAATAATAGTTGAGTATTTTTTTTCCTACTCATCCAATCAAAGTCAAATTTTCAGGGCTTGTAAAGCAGGGCAAGATACATTTTTTTTACGCGAAATAATTTTTTTTGTATATTCAAAAAAAAAAAAGTTTGTTTGTAAAATTTCCAAAAAAAAATTTTTTGAAAATTTAGTTCCAAAACAAATCCCAAAACTACATACATTGATACGATAGACAATTATCTAAATAAAAAAAGGATACATCTATGAACAATCTCAAATTGTTTCAATCATTTTGTATTTAAATAGGCTATTTCAATTATTTTTGAGTAAATATGTAAATTTACCATAACTGTAAATAATATTACCATTATTTTTCAAACATTTAAAATTTTGTAATAGAGGTTAGGAAAAGGTATGCGCGGATAGTAAGAATTTTCATTTTAAATTTTAAAATGTATAAACAAATGTTAACAGAGATGATAAACAAAAAAAAAGTTTAGTTTAATTATAAATTCACACACTTTTCAATAAAAATATCCTAAAGTGACTCAGGTGTTTTTCCCCAAATCACACTCTACTTCAATCTGCATTTATATTATATATAGTTTTATATTTTAAAAACTTATAATAAGAAATTATTACAAAAAGATAAATGCATATGGTGGAAGTGTGAAGATCCTCTGGGATGACATACCTAAGGTCAGAGAATTATCAGAAGAGTGAAAGTCTCAAGATAATATTAGAAGTGGCGAAAATATTATTTGTTCAAATATTTTTTTATTTGAAAAAAAAATTATTTTTAAGATACGTCTTCCCTCGTTTTGAATACTTTTCATCTTACTTTAAACTCGCAGTAACTCTAAATTTCCAAATATTTCTAAAACAAACCATCCGATATTTCCTTTCATTTTCAATTAATATTGTGACTCTGACAGGTTATAGAAAATATATTAATTCGAGATGGTTTTTCGTAAAACGATTAATTTAATTGTTTCTAGCGTTTTCGTTTATAAAGATCGAATAAATATTTTTAAAATTGCAAAACAAATGACCCACACACTCTTTTCCCTAATATTTTTTTATTATGATGTCCAAATTCCCATCAACATATGTAAATCTTACCCGTTTATCGAGTAAGAAACTCTTCTATTTCGAACAGATCCAACGAAGTCAGCATCGCTTGTCATTTTCGAAAAAAAAACATTTATTTCTTCCGTCTCACTTGGATCTATGATACCGGCGTGCACCGCTGCTGAACATATTGAAGATTGCTGGTAATTAAAAGGGGAAATGCTGTAATATGCCTAAATAATGACAACTACTTATAATATATATATATATATATTATATAGTAATATATATATATATATATATATATTATATTATATTATAAGTATATATATATATATAGTATATAGTATATAGTATATTATATAATAGATATATATATATATATATTTATATATCAATTATATACTTTAGTATTATATTATATATATAATATATATAATTATATTATATTATAATATAGTATATTATATATATATCATATATATATATATATATATATATATATATATAATATATATGATATATAAATATATTTAATACTGATTATATTATATATAGTATAATAGTATATATTGGTATTGTGCTTGCTGCGACCACTCGTCGACACAATAGGTTTGGGTTAATGAGCAGAGACCATTTTGTTTCCACTCTTTATTCATTAGGGGTGTTTAGCCCTCCCAAACTCGACTAAACTATTAAGCCGCATTAAACACCTAGTCACAGCAGGACTAGGCCCATATCAAAACACCTAAGGTTCAATAATTATTGGGTAATGTACATGATCCAAATTTGAGGCAGTTATAAATAATTATGATGCATTATAATTATATAAAATTAGATGCTATCAAAATAATGAGTTAATTATAATATACTGCAGGCTCATGCTAAAAAGTCATTTTATATTTTAATTACAAAATTGTAGTGGCACCATAAGTTTAAAAATATCGGAGAAATTTCCAGTAAAAGTATGATATTCCATGTAACAATATATAATTATTACTGATTAACAAAGTCACTTGTATAGTCTTAATGACAAATTCTGCACAGATGACAAATATATTGAATATTCAAATAAATAACTCATGCAATAAAATGAGAAAGCAACTGAATCTTGAACATCGAAATTTGTATACCACCGACACTGAAAATAAGAGAATTATTAAAGGTTTTAATTACTAAGTGTTTTAATTACCTCCGACTCCTCTTTTCTAAAGACTGTCGAGAAAACTCATACCCGGTGGAATACTCTAGTATTCGTTACCTTTTTTACCTGTATTTTACGAAAGAAGAAATATACATTGTAATAAAAATACTTAAATTTATGAATAGAGTATATATACAGTCAATGATATACGTATTATAATATAAAGTATTATATATATATATATATATATCACGAGTATATATATAGGTATATTTAATATACATACTTAGGCTTGGGGTGATTAATTGACTGGGGAAAGTATATCCTCTGCTTCGAATCACACTTCACACACCCCGTTTCACTCTTACCTTGCGTAGCCACTTTCAGAACCCCAACCTTACTATTCGATGGTAGCAGAGCTAATGACGCTCCCAATGCAGGGAAAGAGCTTGGATGCTTCCCGCTTGGCTATGCGTCATAAGAAAAAATGCATAGTAAAACGTTCTGAAACGAAATTTTGTGGAAGAGATTGCAAGAAGAGAGCCACAACCTTGGAATGAGTTATAGAACTTTGGGTCTTGGAACAAGATTATTTGAAGAGGTGTATGCCTTACTCGATATGTTACGATGCAAGATTTGTTTGTAAGAATTTTAGGTGTTTCTGAGGGTGAGTCATGGGTTTCAGCGTGAGAAAGTTTAAAGGAATTTGTGCTGTTCTAACTTGTAAGAAGCTTGGCGCCTCTTGCAACACATTTGTTGATTCGATTCATTTGACACACAAATTTACTTACTACAAAGGACCCCCCTCTCGTAGAAATAATCTTTGCCAAAAGATTCGGTTCAATCAACATATGTGTGCAGTATGTCCAAAGTAAACAACACACTTGACCATTCTTGAGATGGTAGTACTCGCATCTCTAAATGGAAATGTGGCTGAGGTTATACGAGCAAAGATGGAAGTCAGGATAACCTGGTATTTGCTGTACAGGGCTGGCTATGTGTAATTTATTTGTTTCTGTCTCCAAATAGAACGTAACTGGAGACAAAATTCGCATATTAGTGTCAAATGGCAGTGCATCACTGTATTCATTATTTGACGCGTAATATTTCATAAGCGCGAGCTAGTTTCGCTTATTTTTCAAGAGTGCCTTTTATCATTATAAAGTTTGTCATGCAGTTTTAAAGCAAGGTTAATATGTTAATATCGCTCGATACCAACTTACTTAAAAGAAAATTAGTGCTTACTAAGACTATGTTAACTTTACTAAGAAGTATTCTAGCTTAAAAGTATGGTTAGCTTCCTTACAAAATTAAAGGCCGCCAGATCCGATTTTGATCAAGATTTAAACATAAAATCTTTAAAGTTAATCTGAAAACAAAGACTAATTACTGGTTATAGGTTAATTGTGTTATTAAAAAAAGCATTAAATATATCAGTACTTTCCTCGTTTAAGATTATCAAGAACATAAAAAGCTAAGTGTCAAAGACTATGAATATATAAGCAAAGCTACGTGAAAATTATAAATACTAAGTACAAAGACTACATGAACTAATATAAAGCAAACTATGACAATTAATGAAATTGATAAAAAACATAGTACAGAAGCATTCTCAAACAGTGAACGAAAGGCAATCTCCATTTCTTCTCTCTTCCTCTTCTTAGCCTCTCTCCGTGCCTTAATTACGTCTATCCTTTCTTTCCAAGGATCAATTACAATCACTTATGACCGAGTATTCAGCTGTTATTCATGGTGCATTCGACGCCTTGGATGATCACTGTGATCGAAACAATACGCTCGGTGTGCGTCACGGGTTATACACAAACATGCTTACGAACTATGTTGTACCATACTTAGTATAATATGAAAACATATTTTTAAATCTTATTAATTAAAGAATATTGTCTGGGAATTACATCCCTGGACGTACAAAATCACTGTACAAAAGACATCTATACTACTCTTTTTATCTTTCTTTCCGCTGCCTTACAAAGATTATTCTTTATGATCTTTTTTTATATTCTTCCGTTCGGAGAACTATCTCAACTTATAATTTTTTAACTTCTTATTTAAAGAGAACTTCTTAATAGATAAAAATCATGGTAAACATTATGGCTTACCGCCTAAAATCTTAAGACAACTCGGTTAAAGAGCTTCGAAGGGGTAATACCGGGGATTTTCACCCAATTGGTAACATCTCTTAAAAGAACCTCCTTTTGAGTGTGGTACCTTTTATCACCTTACGGGGATAAACCAACTTTAGTCTTTATAGATAATAATATTTACCCCAACCCATGAGATTAAATCTAATTATATGTGCCTATCATACTCTGTAATATTTTAATATATATATATATATATAATACATATAATATATTTACTATTATATATATATTATATATATATTTCTAGCTATCTCTTTCTTATCTACTGGATAAGCGTCACTAAGACGATGGGTTTGTAGTGCTCTCTGGCTTGGAAGCACTATTGCCCTTTTTCCCTAGGTACTGTCACCTAGGTAGTTTTTACCTAGACTATGCCATCCGGTCATTCTCCCTTTTCTTAGTAGGAGATAACGTTGGGGAAAAAAAATATTTGCAGACATGCTGATCGGCGAATGGACTTAAAATAAACAAACTTTATTGTTAATTTTCTTCTAAATTCTTAAGCGCCTTGGCTTATAAATTCTTAAACTTAAACACTATTGTTTATCTTACAAGATTCCGGTCGCACTGGTACTTATCGCCAGCCGGGGAACCTTCTTCGACTTATTTGCTAATTAAGTCGGACACTTGCTTGGCCAGACTTCATTCACTCGAATGTCAGTCTTTGGCCGGAAATTCTCACAGAATACTGCTTTCTTCATCGTTCTTCTTCTTCTGTTCTTCTTCATACTTCTTCTTCTTCTTCCATACTTCTGCTTTTGTATGAGGAATTTCTTTAGTTCTTTGGCTATAAACTCTCGTTTTCTGTAAACGTGTGACTCCCTGGGATACCTGATATACTAAACTTTGATAATGAATGCGCTGTTCTCGTAGACATATTATTTTCTAGCCTTGCCATTCGGTCTTTTCTCTTCGTTCGAGAGAGTCTCTTGACCCTCCTTTCTTGCTTGAAAATTAGGCTCTAAGGAGGAAGTGGTTGAAGGGTTTAGGCTCAAGTTGGCTGGGCCAATCGGATTTAGTGGAGAGGGGTACTTGGACATTTCCTCAACTCTCTGGTTCTCCGCCAGAGGAGTGTTTCTGCCGTTCCCACAACGTTCAGTTGCTTCCTCTCTTACCGCTTCTTGCTGCCTCCTTCTACGGGTCATCTCGACCCTTTTTTCTTTCCTTATCACCTCCTAAAACTATCTTATTCTCTAATTATCTTTGGTGCTACTTTAAAGCACTGTTGCCTATATAATGGGGTTCTGGACTGCACTGGTGCCTTCACCTGCCAGAGACTTCCCTCTGCTTTCAGATTTAACTCTAAATCTGTGGTGGATCCCCATGGATCGTTACCATAACTAAAACTATACTTCGTGGGGGCGACTCCCATATGACTTATTTAGCTGGCTAGCGTAATAATTTCTCTCGCCGCTCCAGTTTGTACGGGACTTTCGGTGAGTCGTGGTAGGTTCTGTACCTTGCTTAGCTGATGGGTTCGTCACGTTAAAACTCCACCAACACAAACCACTGTTTTAATTATTATTACACTCTCTTAAAATTAGTACAAAAATTGGCTTAATTCTAATCACTAAAAAAAAACATAAGCTAACGTTTAGCTTCTCGATACAGTTTTTTTTTTTTTTTTTTTTTTTTTTATTTTATATAAAAAAAACGCTCTTAATTATAAAAAAAATAAGAGATACTTTAATCTCGATCAACTGGATATATACATATATCTCGTGTATATATGTATATATAAGAAAAAAAAATACACTTTATATATATATATATATATATATATATATATAATATAATATATATAATTTTTTTTTTTTCTATCCTTATTCCCCTTTCGTAACGCTTGACCTTGGCAGCGTTGCCTGCACTCAGTGTATGTGAGCGGGTCGCGCGCGCGTATATTGTGCAATTGGCCTGGTGCCAAACTGTCTGCGTATTTTTCTCTCTTCTTGCTAAACTCTCTTTCCCTCTCTCTCTCTCTCTTCTTGCTAAGCTCTCTTTCCCTCTCTCTCTCTCTCTCTCTCTCTTCTACTTAAATATATTCGTATATATATATATAGGTATATATATATATATTAGTGGAATATTAGTATCTTGTTACAGTTTACTGAATGTTAGTTTGAGAAAAAGAGATGTTAGAAGGAAGGTAGAATAAAGAAAGTTTTGGGAAAGCCAATAATGATCTTACGAGTTGTAATCAAAATTGGAAATTAGCACATTTCCTAAAATACGCTTATTTTTATACTCATAAAAATATGGCACGCTTACGAAATATATAAAGATATAAAAATAACCTCTAAAATTATACCTTTGAATGACCATCCACAAAAAATAATAAAAAGAAAATAAAAAATAAAAATAATCAACCACTTAAACTACAAATATTTTTCACCACTTAATATAAAACAAACTAATTTTATATAAATGTCTGCATGCAAAAAATATTCATAATTACTAAATAATAATAATAATATATTATATAATAATTGTGGTTGCAACCTTGTATATTTATATTTTTTTTTTTCTGGGGGTTAGGGGAAGGGGTAATTTTTTTTGCTATTGTGGAGAACTTTTCTCCGACTTGACTCAAACTTCCTCTCTGGGCTGTTGAGTCTTTTAGAGAGGTTTTCCTCTCTGCTTCTGGCTGAGTGTGGGAGAGGCAACGGCTTCCTCTTCTCACTGGCTTCGGAGAGAGAAACTTTTCCTCTCTATTTGGCTTCTTCCTTCTACGAGAAAGACTTCCTTCTCGTGACGCCTGCTTCTGCGTCGATTGGCTCTGTGGGAGATTGGGAAACTTTTCCCTTAAAATTTTTAAGAAAAATTACTGTAAATTTTAATTAAAATTCTTACTATGAGTCTCCTGGCTAAATATGCGGTGTAGAGTTTCTCTTTCTCGGTGGAGTGGAGGTTGTATGGGCTTTGGATGGCTGTTTGCAACGCTGTCTGACTGTTTGAAGTTCCACGTCCTTCTATCCAATGGCAAGGTTGCCAGATATGGAATTGTGCTTTCTGCGACCACTCGTCGACACAATTGGTTTGGGTTAATGAGTAGACACCATGTTGTTTCCACTCTTTTATTATTAGGGGTGTTTTAGCCCCTCACACTTGACAAACAAAGCCCGTCTAAATTAAGACAATTTAGACTCCATAAAACAACCTAAGGGTCAATTAATTATTGGTAATTACATGATCCAAATTTAGCATTTATAAATAATAATGAATACATATTATTAATTATATAAAATTATCATGCTCATCAAATAAAGTAATTATAATATATGCATGCTCATTAAAAATCATTTATTTTTAATTACAAAATTATGGCACCATAAGCGAAAATATATTGAAATATTTCAAATAAAATAATCATACAATAAAATGAATAACACTTAATTGAACATCGAAATTTATACCACCGCTGAAAATAAGAGAATTATTAAAGGTTTAAATTACTAAGTGTTTTAATTACCTCCGACTCCTCTTTTCTAAAGACTGTCGAGAAAACTCATACCCGGTGGAATACTCTAGTATTCGTTACCTTTTTTACCTGTATTTTACGAAAGAAGAAATATACATTGTAATAAAAATACTT
>JABUQX010005397.1:0-5000 GCA_015478945.1 Trachelipus rathkii | reverse complement strand
GACCACGTTTTTTTCTAAATTATAATTAATTCCTAGCTATTAAACCTTATTAATGATAAGTATAATTCATCTACATAATAGTCAGTTCATCTCTCTTTGATGAAGGGATATTTTAATAAAGAATAAAATAAAAATTAGAGTAACTCAGATATTATACATGTATTAATAAAAAACTATATATATATATATATATATATATATACTTATATATTATATATATATATATATATAATTATATATATTATATATATAATATATATATATATATATACTATATATATATATTATATTTATAATATATAATATATAGATACATTAAGTTGAACACAGTAATTAACATTTTCACACTTCTTTGTGAAAAATTTAACTTCTATTTTTATAAAAATAATAATTAAAAAAGCAATTTGTGTCTAAAAAAAATAAAAAAAAATAAAAAAATCTCAAAAAAAATAAAAAATATCCCCAACCCCGTTCTAGAGTATTAAAGCTACCCCCGTTCGAGTTTGAAAATATTGTTTCATATTTAAAATTTTCGAAAAAAAAAAGGCGAAGGGCTTTTTTTATGATATTTTTGTTCACATACAGTCGTCCCTCGTAGAACGCGTCTTATAGAACGCGATCTTGCTATACGGTGGTGGCAAAAAAGAAAAATAAAAGATAAAATTAAATTAACAAAATTACACAAATAAAATTAAAATCTCATTAATCATGTTAAAAAGATAAAATTAAATTAAAATTGCAAAAAATAAAATAAAAATAAAACATATGCTAAAAAGATAATGAAATGAAAAGAAAAAAAAGAAATATTTGGTGAGCTAAAAAGGCAAAAGCGTCAATTACCGATAACGATGTATTTCTCAAAAAAGCAGCCAATACAACCTACAGATTCTGGACTGCCTTCATCTCTTACACCTTCAACTTCATTTACAATTTGAAAGAAACTATTTTTGTGCTCAATTGGCTAAACTTTAAAATTTTATATTACAGTCCTCAGGCTATTTAATTAAATATATAAAAACAATTTTATCTCCAATTTTTTAAAGGTTTGTACATTGTATATTTTTTCATTTAAAAAAACTAAAAACTTTTTTGCTCATTTTAAGATATGTAGAGTACTGTACTGTAATGTAATAAATATCCTACTAATTAACTAGTCAATAAAATATGTTTATATATACTGTTCTGTAAATAACATTGTATCTGCAAATTTATTCAATTATTATTAAGGATAAATAAAATACTGCTGCTATTTTATTTACCTTATACAAAGGTAAAAATTTTAAAATTAATGATTTTTCAGGGGGTTTAAAGTTATACGCGATATCGCCTATAACGCGGGGGTCAGGAACCTAACCCCCGCGTTCTACGAGGGACGACTGTATATCAATTTTCAATATTATTTTTTATGCATAATCATAACTGTGTAAATGACAAATCAATTGCTGAATTTTATTAAGAAAGACCATTGAAAATAGACCAAGTTTCGGTTAGTTCCCGGCGGAACCAACGCTAGTTCCGGCCCGGAACCGGAACTCCAAAAAACTCCAGGTTAACGGCGGAAGTTCCGGCCGGAACTAGGTCCGGTAAATCACAATATATATAATATATATATATATATATATATATATATATATATATATATATATATATATATATATATATATATATATATATATATATATATATATATATATATATATATATATATGGCCAGCATCCCGAAGAGGCAGGCATGTAACTAGAAAACTATAACATCTACAGGAAAATAAATAACATTTTTGATTTCAGCAAGTAATTTCATCGATGAAACTTAAAATTTTTTTATTTTATTCTAATATTTATTAATAAAATCTTAGACCTGAAATATTGTACGTTCTGATTGACCTTGAAACCTGCATTAGTCTCGAGAGCAAAAGTTGCCAAATACCACTTTTTTTTACGCTTTGGAGAAAATATTATTTTTTCTTTTTATATCCTTTTTAGGGGGTTCGAGCCGACGGAGGGACAGAGGGGGGACGAAGTCCCCCCCCGTCGTCCCCCGGTAGGCCGAGAAACCCCGACTCTCTCTATCGTTCTTGTTTACCCGTGGGATATTCTTTAGTGAAAAAAGAAAAAATTCAACATTTGGCAACTTTGCGCGCTCCCTCCGACTACTACAGCTTCTTCCTATTTTCAAAAAACTGTAATTTTTCAACAATTTTAACAATTTTAATTTTTTTAAAAAGCGTTATTTTTTTATTTTTTTTTTAATTTCAGGGGTAAAAATGTCTCCTGATTAATAAAATGATATTTATTTTCGTGTAGCTGTTATAGTTTTTTAGTTACATGCCTGGCCTTTTCGGGATGCTGACCTATATATAATATATATATAATATATATATATATATATATATATATATAATATATATATATATATATATATATATATATATATATATATATATATATATATATATATATATATATATATATATATATATATATATATATAATGCCAAAGCCAGGAATGGGATTCAGGGTATGAACCACCCACCAACGTTCCGAAATTATTTAAACTATCAAAATTTTCTAAGTTCTTAATTAAGTTTTTAATTTTTAATTTTCAAAAATAATAAAAATAATAATTAAAGCAAATGAAGGGTATATGTTAGTTGATATGAGTAAAACTTATTTGCAGTTTGTGAAGATTTTTTAGGTTTTGTGTCTGTTGAAAACACAAAAGGAGAACCTCTGGCGGAGGCAATACTGCGAGGGTTGGAATAAACAGTGTCTTTCTAACTGGACAACTGAAGAAAGATTTAGAGGTGTTCAAACAAATATAAAGTGAGATTGTATGTATATTTTCTGCATATTCATATGGAGTACAACACATTAGAAACTATTGACACAGTGAAAACAAATGGGTACTATGATAGGCCAACAACACCTGCAGCAATTACCTAGACTTAAGTTTATTAGTCTGTCTCTGTAATTTATTTTATATTATGTTTGCACGTTTGCATTGCTTTGTTTTTTGTATACACTTAACTAAAGAAAAAAAATGACAGTCACTGCTGCTCGTAGATGTTAATTAATTCATCGAGAAATTCAGTGGCTAGTTCGATGTTTTTTAAAATCGTCGCATACATTTGGAAAAACTACATAGCTCAACCAGACTAAATGCTCGGAGGAATGTGCAGGGATGGGAGGGTGGAAAGCCCCCCGGGGATTTGTAGGGTAACTTAACAATACGTAACCTTATTTAACATAGCCTAGCCAAACATAACTTAACCTATCGTAACCTAATTTGACTATTTATCGAATTTTTTTCTTGGATCACTAGCTGATAGTATATATTATTACCTGTCCGCTCGCTTTGGTCCAACCCTTTGGTCCAAAGCTGCCCGAGGGTTTAGGGGGAAAACTAACATTACATCAAAGGTTTTGGGGAAAAACTAACATTACCTAACCTCAACGCCAACATTTATGTGGGGGTGAGGTTCAAGCTTCTGGAAGAGATAAGGAAGCAGATCAACAACGAGACTTTATGCAGCAGTATAATTAGTGATGACAGGGAAAAGGATTCTTTTCAAGGTAAATGAATCATATAATATATATATATATATATATATATTATAGATAATATATATATAGAGATATACTATATATAATATATATATATATATATCGTGATAAATACAGTATATATAATAGTATAATATATATATATATATAATTATATATCATATAATATAATATATTATTATTCAACTTGAAATCAGCTATTTATTACCTGTTCAATAAACTAAATCAACTTGAACATTTGCTACCAACAAATAGAATGACTGTCTCCCCTCAAAATTTCTCTATCACACACACTGCTTACACCTGATATAAAAAGAATCCAATTCCTATCCAAATGTGCTTCTTTCAAATATTAGACTTCCTCTTAATAAGCAAACCACTATCTTGGGCTTAACCTTCGATGCACACATGACATTTACCTTCCACATAAGCAATATTACATCTAGAGCCACCTATAAATTAAATGCGATGAAAACATTAACCGGAACAAATTTTGGCCAAAACAAAGAAACCCTCTCAATAGTATATAGACAGTGCCTCCGTACCTTTTTAAACTATGCATCACCAGCCTGGGCGCCATTCCCATCCATCACTTACTAACCGAAACACAAAAGTCCTTCCAGTAAGTCACCATCTCGACATGATAGGCAGCCAATTATACACTTTCAGTAGACCACCCCCTACTTCATACATTACACCAGCCCCTTCCACCGAGAAGGAAAAGGATCAGGCCAGCTTTATACTACTCAGATATAACAACACGCTCCCTCCCCCGCCCCCAGATCCTCCCATCATTAAATACATCCACAGTCAGTTGACCCAAAGAACGATCTCCGCATACCCAAATAACACCATACTCCAGGTACGCCTGCCCGAAATATCACCCACAGAACAAACTTTGAATCGTCAAACCAGAGTTATGTTGTCCCGTTTATGCTCTGAGCACCGCCCCTCCATTCAAGAATATAAATATAAAATTCATAACACTCCCTCCCCCATTGTCCAAAATGCCCCCCCCCCCGGACAATTGACAACACAGGACATCTTCTGCTAAACTCCTTAGTCAAATTTTACACTTCAAAAATACTCCAAAACCAGAAATTCTGAAAAAAATAAAACATAGACAATATGAAACTCACAATTACATTAACAGTTATTATGTTTATAACCAACAAAACGTCTGGGGAACATTATGTTATGTCAGTTGAGAGGTGTGACAACTCCCAAAAACAAAGTTTTTCCCATACTACAAATGTAGACTCTAAAAAATTACATGTCACTGTATATCCAAAGCAAGAGAGCTAATCGATCATTTTGATGGTGATTTTTGGAATTGAATAACCAAGAATACATAAGACATACCTTAATTCTGAGCCCAAAACAATTTCATTGTTGGGCAGTGTAATAGTTGTATTTGCCAAATAATTCTCTCTTTT
>JABUQX010005396.1:0-15281 GCA_015478945.1 Trachelipus rathkii | reverse complement strand
AAACTATTAAAAAAAATCGATTAAACAATTATCTGCGGTCGTATAACGCAACTATAAGCGTAGTCGAGGCATCACACTTTGATATACGGCTTCGTTAAGAACGATGTTAATAAAAATTAACGAATTACCATAAAAAGAACTATCGAAAAAAATATAGGCATCATACACTACACACTAGAATTGTAAGTTACTCTATTTTCGAGAAGAGAGTTATCTTTTGTGCTAACTACATATAGAAAATGGATAATCCTTAGTCAAGACACCCAGTGCCTAAATTCACCGTATTTGAGCGTATCTTCTTTTTTGAAGTCCTCAAAAATACTTAAACATGCTCTGAGTGTAAGACAATAAAAGCCGTTAGTATCGAACCGCTTAGCTGTATATTCGTTTTAAAGTGTTTTAATAGGAGTTCCGAAAACAATATTACCTGAAAGGTGAATTATAGCTATTGATGCAAATACCAAGTAGTAAATTTTTCCAACCTCTTATGATTATAACTGCTTTTGTTTATGAAAAAATTTGCATATTCATAACACAAAAGTCACACTTCATCAGTAATAATTCGGCCACTCCTAGGTAATTTAGCGCACGAATGTTCACTGAGGTCATCTCTTGGAAGAAACTCTAGAAATAATTACAGTTACTGTTCTGTGTACAGTTTCTTGTTACTGCGGAGCGTAAGACATCACAGTGCGATATGAAATAGTTTGATAAACAAAGCAAAATCTAAAAATTGAAAAAATTATTCATTCATTACTCTCAATCACTATTCATGCTATAAATTTGTCGAGCTCGTTAGGTAATTTAGAGTCAAGTGTTTTGAAGGTTCTTCATTATGAAGACTACTAAAAATGATCTTACATATTCTGGTCAAACTAATCAGAGTAAGTCGAGTCTTAGGTTATCGTTTTCAAAGTCGTTATGACACCAAAGAAATTCTAAATTCGAAAAAACTTGAGCATTTCTAATACTATCACTTCTCATGTAAAACTAATTTGGATTACTCCTAGGTAATTCTGGGCAGGTGTTATTCGACGGTATCTTCTTTGAAGACTTTACTAGAGCTCAATAAGATCTTACATTTGTGCGTGTAGCATCGCAATATAAACCGTCGGTTAGGACTAGTGCGGCTGTGCTAGGCATACGTACTTTATTAAATTTATACATGCCGTATTTACTAAGCTAAGCATGTTATAAACTTCTTTTGAAAGAAATTCTAAATAACACTCCACAAATTCTGGGTGGGCAAAGCACTTTATCAAAAAAAAGCAATAAACAAGAGCAGCTGCTATGCCGAGAGTACTAGTTGTGCGGAGGCAAAGAGGCGTACGCAGGTTAGGAGGAGTATACGTATGATCATGAGAGTGTCGTTATTACAGCTAGCGTCGGCCTAGTGGATTTGATGTAAGTCTATGATAAATAGAGGTCAGACTGCGTAGGAACACGTTGACAAGTAGCTGACTCTAGCGAATGACTCATGATGCACGTTGGGGTAGGACTGCCAAGAAATTGCACTAAAAAAAGTTTGAAAAACACAAATAGTATGTTTAGCGTGCACATATTCATATCAATACCTCGGGGAGTGTAATAATTTGGACTCCAGGTAGTTTTCAGGGAGGGGGCGCAGGGTGTTCTTAAGATTCTTCTTTGAAACTACTCTAAAAATTACTTTACAACTTTCTGTTGTAGCAATAACAGCGTGATCGAGCTTAGGTATAATCGTTTAATGTTAATCAGAAAAGTGTATTTAGGCAGTGTTGAAGGCGTATCTTTTTTGAAGAACTGCTAAATATTACATTCTGGTGTAAGCAATATAAGCCTAGTTCGAGCCTCTAGGTATATCGTTTTAAAGTGTTATCTCTTTTTGAGAAGAACCTAAATTTAACTTCTGTGCTTAGCAATAAGAAAGCGTAGTCGAGCTTCATATAATCGTTAAGTGGTTATAACAAGAAATCTAAAGTTAAAAAAATTAGGATTCATACTAAATCACTTTCATTGAATAATTTGGACTCCTAGGTAATTTAGGGCAGTGTTTGAGGTATCCTTCCTTGAAGAACTCTAAAATAACTAACATTCTGGTGTAGGAATAAAGCGTCAGGCAAGCTTAGTATACTGTCGCTTAAAGTGTTAAAGAGACAATAGAAATCTATAAGTTGAAAAACATTATGCATTCATTCTAAAACTCACTTTCCATGTAATATTTTGGGGAAACTCTTTGGTAATTTAGGCAGGGTGTTTGAGGTATCTTCTTTGAAATGAACGTCAAAATACTACTGTTCTGGTGTAGCAATAAGACAAGTGAGTCGAGCTTGAGGTTATCGTTAATAAAAAGTGTTATAAAAACAAGAAATCTAAACTAGTTGAACAAATTAGCATTCATACTAATCACATCACAACTTTCTCAATGTAATACACATGGGGATCAGTGATCATCGCTAGGTAAGTTTAAGGAAGGTGATTTGAGGTACATTTCTTTGAAGCAACTCTAAATACGTTACATTTGGTGTAGCAATTAAAGCGTAGTTCGAGCTAGGTTATCGTTTTACAGTGTTATAAACAAAGAATCTAAAGTTGATCAAAAAATTAGCATTCATACTAAATCACTTTCATGTATAATTTGGACTCCTAGGTAATTTAACCATGTTTTTTAAGGTATCTTCTTTGAAAACTCTAAAATACTTACTTCTGGTTGTATGCAATACAAGCCGTAGTGGGAGCTCAAGGTATATCGTTTTGAAGTGTTATACATAGAATACCTAAATTCTGAAAAAAATTAACATTTCATACTAATTTTTTTCATGTAATAGATTTGGAACTCTCAGGTAATTTAGTGCAGGTGTATTGCAGGTACTTCTTTGAAGAACTCTAAAATACTTACATTCTGGTGTAGCATTAAAACGTAGTCGAGCTTAATCACTTTCATGAATTAATTTGGACTCCTAGGTAATTTTAGGAAGTGTTGTGAGGTAGCTATTCCTTGGAAGACTGCCTAAAATACTTACATTCCTGGTGTAGCAATATAGCGTAGTGTGAGCTTAGGTACTAATCGTTTAGTGTTATAACAAAGAATATCTAAAGTTTGAAAAACATTAGCATTTCATACTAAATAATTTTCATGTAATAATTTGGAATCCTAGCTTAGGTAATTTAGGCAGTGTTTGAGGTATCTTCTTTGAAGAACTCTAACTATCTTACATTCTGGTGTACGCATAAACGTAGTCGAGCTTAGTTTATATCGTTTTAGGTGGTTTATAGACAAAGAAATCTAAGTTTGAAAAAATTAGCATTCATTCATACCAAATCAATTTCATGTAATAATTTGGACTCCTAGTCAATTTACGCAGCTGTGTTTTAAGGTATCTTCTTGAAGAACTCTAGAAATACTTACATTCCTGGTGGGTAGAATAAAAGCGTAGTCGAGCTCCGTATATCGTTTTAATGTTATAAAATAAGAAATCTAAAAAGTTGAAAAACATTGCATTCATATTGACTAAATACATATTTCATGTATAAATTTAGACTCTCTAGGTAATTTAGGCAGGTGATTTGAGGTTATCTCTCGAAGACTCTAAATACTTACATTCTAGTTGTAGCTAAAGCTAGTCGAGCTTAGGTATATCGTTTTAAGTGTATAACAAAGAAATCTAAAGTTGAAAAAATAAGCATTCATACTAAATCACGTTTATGGTAATAACTTGGACTCCTAGGTAATTTAGGCAGGTGTTGAGGTACCTATCTTTGAAGACTCTAAAATGCACATTCTGGAGTGACTGCAATATAATCGTAGAGCGCAGACGCTTGCGCTATCGTGGATTGTAAAGTGTTAGGACGACAGAATGAAATCTAAAGGTTTAGAGAGCAAGAAGATACTAACGTCTACTTTTCGATAAGAGTAATAATTTGAACTTCCTAGTATTTTAGGGATGTTTGAGTATCCTTTCTTTGAAGATATCTGCAAACAATTCTGTGCTTTGCAATAAAAGCGTCACAAGAGGCTGTGGGTATAGCTTGATCGGTTTTAGCGTGTTATAAGTGTCTAAAGAAACTAAGTTGAGAACACTAGAAGAAAGACTAAAGAACTTGCATGAAAATCTTTGGTCTGCTCCTAAAATTTAGGCAGGTGTTTTGATGTATTTTCTTTGAAGAATTCTAAAATACTTACAATCTGGTGTACAATAAGTAGCTCGAGCTTAGGTATACAGGATCGTTTAAGTGTTATAAGTATATAGAATATCTATGGTATGAAAAATTACATTACCTAATCACTTTCATGTATAATTTGGACTCCTAGGTAATTAGGCAGGTGTTTGAGGTAGTTTCTTTGAGGACTCTAAAATACTTAACATTCTGTGTAGCAATAAAGCGTTAGTCGAGCTAAGGTAAATCGTTTTAAGTGTTATTAAGCAAAGAAATCTAAAGTTGAATAAATTAGCATTTATATCAAGATTTTTTCATGTAATAATTTGGTACTCCTATGTAATTTAGTGCAGGTGTTTTTTAGGTATTTTCTTGAAGACTCTAAAATACTTACATTCTGGATGTAGCCAATACGTAGTCGAGCTAGGTAATTCGGTTTTACAGTGTTGATCAACAAAAAATCTAAAGTTGAAAAATGTAGCATTACACTAAATCACTCATATGTAATAAATTTGGACTCCTGGTATTTAGGCAGGTGTTGAGGTATTTTCTTTGAGGAACTCTAAAATACTTACAGTCTGGTGGTATTGCAATAAAGCGTAGTCGAGCTTAGGTATTATCGTTTTAAGTGTTATAACCAAGAGAAATCTAAAGTGAAAAAATTAGTATTCATACTTCACTTTCATGTAATATATTGGACTCCTAGGTAATTTGAGCAGCAGTTTTTTGAGGTATTTTCTTTGAAGAACTCTAAAATACTTACATCTGGTGTAGCAATAAAGCGTATCGAGCTTAGGTATATCGTTTTAAGTTTATAACAAAGAAATTAAAGTTGAAAAAATTAGCGCATTCACACAAATCACTTTCATGTAATAATTTGACTCAGGTAATTAGGCAGGTATGTAGGTATTTGTCTTTAAGGAACTCTAAAAAATACTTACCAATTCGGTGTAGCAATAAAGCGTAAGTGAAGGCTTAGGTATAACTGTTTTTAAGTGTTAATACACAGAAATCTGAGGTTGAAAATAGCATCATACTATTCACTATTCATTATTACATTTGGAACTCCTAGGTAATTTAGGCAGTTCTTTGAGGTATTTTCTTTTAAGAACTCTAAAATACTTACATTCTGGTGTAGCAATAAATATAGCGTAGTCGAGCTTAGGTAAATTGTGTTAAATAGTGTTAATACACAAAGAATTGAGGTTGAAAATAATTAAGCTTCTACTATATCACTTTCATGTAATAATTTGGACTCCTAGGGTAATTTAGGCAGGTGTTGAGGTATTTTCTTTTAAGAACTCTAAAATACTTACATTCGGTGTAGCAATAAAGCGTAGCGGAGCTTAGGTATCGTTTTAGTGTTAATAAACAACAGAATCTAAAGTTGAAAATAGCATTCATACTAAATAACTTTCATTGGTAATAATGTATACCCATTTATTAGGCAGGTGTGTGACGGTATCTTCTTTTAAAACCTCTAAAATATTACATTCGGTGTAGCATAAAGCGTGTCAGAGCTAGGTATATTTTTTAAGTGTTATAAATAGCAAAGAAATCTAATGTTGTAAAAATTAGCATTCATACTAATCAATTTCATGTAATAATATTGACTCCTAAGGTTATTTAGGCAAGTGGTTTGAGTATTCTTTGAAGAACTGCTAAAGCATACTTATATTCTGGTTGTAGCAATAAAGGCGTAGCTCGTAGCTTTAGGTATATCGTTTAAAGTGTTATAAAATAGAAATCTAAAGTTGAAAAATTAAGCATTCATCACTAAATCACTTTCATGTAGATAATTTGGACGTCCTAGGTAATTAGGCAACAAGGTGTTTGAGGTAACATTTTGAGGAATTAAAAATAATACATTCTGCTGAGCAATATAAGCGTAGTCGAGCTTAGGTATTTCGTTTTAAGAGTTATAAAAGTGTTATAACAAAGAATCTAAAGTTGAAAAAATAGCATTCATACTATATCACTTTCAATGTATATATTTTTAAGAACTCTAGGTAATTTAGGGTCAGGTGTTTGAGGTATTTCTTTGAAGACCTAAAATACTTACATCTGTGTAGCATAAAAGCGATAGTCGAGAATAGGTATATGCGCTTTAAGTGTTATATACAAAGAATACTAAGTGAAAGAATTAGCATTCATACTAAATCAACTTCATGTAATATTTGGACTCCTAGGTTAATTGGCAAGTGTTTGAGGTATCTTTTTTGAAGAACTCTTAAATATTTACATTTGGTGTAGCAATAAAGCGTGTCGAGCTTAGGTATATCGCTTTTTAAGTGTTATAAAAAAATCTAAAGTTGAAAAATTAAGCATACATACTAATCATTTCATATAATAATTTCGGATTTAGTAATTAGGCGGTTTTAAGGTAATTTTCTTTGATAGAACCTAAAATACTTACATCTGGTGTAGCAATAAAGGTAGTAAGAGCTAGTATAAGCATTTCGTTTTTAAGTGTATAAACAAAGAAATATAAAGTGAAAAAATTAGCATTCATACTAAATACTTTCATGTAATAGATTTGGACTCTAGGTAATTTAGGCAGGTTTTGAGGTATCTTTTAAGAACTTTAAAATACTTACATTCTGGTGTAGCAAATAAGCGTAGTCCGACTTAGGTATATCGTTTTTGGTGTTATAACAAAGAATCTAAAGTTGAAAAAAATTACATTCATACTAAATCACTTTCATGTAAATAATTTGGACACTAGTAATTTCGGCAGTGTTTGAGTACTTCTTGAGAACTCTAAACATACTTACATTCTGGTGTAGCAATAAAGTCTGAGGTCGAGCTTAGGTATATCGTTTAAATGTTATAGCAAAGAAATCTAAAGTTGAATAAATTAGCATTCATACTGTCACTTTCAGATAATATATTTGGCTCCTAGGTAATCTTTAGGCAAGTGTTTTGTAGTATTTCTTTGATAACTCTAAAATATTAATATTTCTGGTGTAAGCAATAAACGTAGTTCGAGCTTAGATAAAGTTATTAGAGTGTTATAAACAAAGAATCTTAAGTTGAAAAAATCTTGCATTCATACTAAATAATTTTCATGTAATAGATTTTTGACTCCTAGGTAAGTTTAGGCAGGTTGTTTTGAGGTATCGTTCTTGAAAACTCTAAAATACCTACATTCTGGTTTAGCAACTAAGCGTGTCGAGCTTAGTTAATATTTGTTTTAAGATTTATAACAAGAAATCTTAAGTAAAATTTAGCATTTCATACAAATACTTTCAATGTATATCATTTGGACTCCTAGGTAAATTAGGCAAGTTTGAGGTATCTTTTTAAAGAACTCTAAAATACTTACATTCTGGTGTAGCAAATAAGCGTAGTCGAGCTCAAGTATATGTTTTAAGTGTTATAAATAAGAAATCTTAAGTTGAAAGAAATTTAGCATTCATACTAATTCACTTTCATGTAATAATCTGGACTCCTAGTAATTTAGGCAGGTGTTGAGGTATCTATCTCGTATAATAACTCTAAAATACTTCAATTCTGGTGTAGCAATAAAGCGTATCGAGCTTAGGTATATTGTTTTAAGTGTTTTAACAAAGAAATCTAAAAGTTGAAAAAATTTATGCATTCATACTAAATCACTTTCATGTAATAATTTGGACTCCAGTAATTAGGCAGGTATTTTGAGTATTTCTTTTTGAGAACTCTAATAAATACTTACGATTTTAGGTGTAGTAAATAGAAGCTTAGTCGAGCTTAGGTATATCGTTTTAAGTGTTATATAACAAAGAAATCATAAAGTTGAAAAAATTAGCATCATACTAAAAATCACTTTCATGTATAATTTGGACTCCTATGTAATTTAGGCAGGTGTTTGAGGTATCTTCTTTTAAAAAACTCAAAAAACTACATTTTGGTATTTGGTTATGCAATAAGCTTAGTGATGTCTTATTGAGATACACGTTTAAGTGCATGATAACAAAAAGAATCTAAATATGAAAAAATTATCATTCATACTAAAATCACTTCGTTTAAAATAATTGGATCTATATAGTTATTGAGGTATCTTTCTTAAAACTCAAATACTTAATTTTGTGTGTAGGGCCAATTAAGCGTAGTCGAGACTTAGGATATTCGTTTTAGTGTGATAACAAAGACAATCTAATAAATAAATTAGCATTGATACTATAACTCACTTTAAATAATTGGCTCCTAGTGTAATTGTGGCAGTGTTTGATGTATATCTTTCTTTGAAAACTCTAAAGTGACTACATTTGTGTGTATGCAATTAAAGCGTTAGTCGAGCTAGGATTATATTCGGTAAGGTGTATATAAGCAATAGTTATAATCTAAAGTTGAAAAAATTAGAATCATACTAAATCACTTTCATTTAATAATTTGACTCCTAGTTAAATTTAGGCATGAGTTGAGTATCTTCTTTGAAGAATATCTAAAAATATCTTACATTCGTATGTAGCAATAAAGCGTAGTCGCGCTTAAGTATATCGTTTTAAGTGTTATACAAAAGAAAATCTAAAGTTAGAAAATTAGCATTCATACTAAAAAACTACATTAATGTAATAATTTGGACTCCTAGGTAATTTAGGAGCAGTATGAGGTAATCTTCTATTTGCAAGAACTCAAAATATTTAACAGTTTTGGTGTAGCAATAAACTAGTCGAGCTTAGTGATATATCGTTTTAAGTGTTATTAACAATAGAAATCTAATAGTTGAAAAAAATGCATTCATATAAATCACTTATCATGTAAAATTTGACTCCTAGTAATTTTAGCATGGTGTTTGAAGGTATTCTTCTGTGAAAGAACTCTAACAATACTTACATTCTGGTGTAGAAATAAAGCGTAGTCGAGCTTAAGTATATCGTTTTCAGTGTTATAACAAGAAATCTAAAGTTGAAAAATTAGCATTCTTACTAAATTACACTTTCATGTAAAAATTTCGACTCCTAGGTAATTTATAGCAGGTGTTTGAAGTATCTTATTTGAAGAACTCTTAAAATACTTACATTCTGTTATGTTAAGCAATTAAGTACGTAAGTTCGAGCTTAGGCATATTGTTTTAAAGTGTTATAACAAAAAAATCTACAAGTTGAAAAAAATTAATCATTTTCATACTAAATACTTTTTACAGTAATAATTTGGATTCTCCTAGAATTTTAGGCAGGTGTTTGATGTATCTTCTTTGAACTCTAAAATACTTACATTCTGAGGTAGCAATAAAGTGCGTAGTCGACCTTAGGTATATCGTTTTAATGTTATAACAAAGAAATCTAAAGTTGAAATAAATTAGCATTCATACTAAATCACTTTTCATGTAATAATTTGACTCCTAGGTAATTTAGGGCAGGTATTTGATAGTTATATTCTTTGAGAAACTCTAAAGATATCTTAAATTTTGGTGTAGCAATTAAGCGTATCGAGCTTAGGTATATCGTTTTAAGTGTTAGAAAAAAGAAATTCTAAAAAGTTGAATAAAATTAGCATTCATACTTAATCACTTTCATGAATAATAATTTGGGTTCCTAGGTCATTTAGGCAGGTGTTTTGAGGTATCTCCTTCTTTGAAGAAACTCTAAAATACTTACGATTCTGGTGTTAACATAAGCGTAGTCGAGTAGTATATATCGTGTTTTTACAGTTGATATAACAAATAAATGTAGCTTGAAAAAATTAGCATTCATTCTAAATCTTTTTCATGTAATAATTAATTTGGACCCTAGGTAATTTAGGCAGGTATATTGAGGTATCTTCTTTTGAAGAACTCATAATATACATTCTGGTAGTAGCGAATAAGCGTAGCGAGCTTGCGATATCGTTATTAAGTGTATAACAATTAAGAATTCTTAAAGTTTAAAAATAAGCATTCATAACTAATATAAACAATTTCGATGTAATTATATTGGATTAGGTAATTAGGCAGTGTATTTTGAGGTATCTTCTTATAAGAACTCTAAATACTTACATTCTGTGTAGCAATAAAGCGTAGTCGAGCTGTTAGGATTATGCGTATTTAAGTGTTATAAAAATAAAGTCTTAAGTGATGAAAAAAAATTAGCATCATACTAAATCTTTTTTATGTAATAATTTGAGGGAATCATCCTAGGTAATTTAGCAAGGTGTTTGAGGTATCCTCTCTGAAGAACTCTCTAAAATATCTACATTCTGGTGTAGCAATAAAGCGTAAAGTTGAGCCTTAGTATATATTATATGAAGTAGTGTTATAACAAAGGAAAATAAAAGTATGGTCACACACACACTCCTCATACATAAACTACACACTTTTAAGTCATTTAATTTTGGAACTACCATATAACGTTCTGTAGGATGATATTTAGAGGGATCTTACTTTGAAGAATCATCTAAAATACTTACATATGTCTGGTTCCCACTTTTAGCCTACATACAGCACGTATGTCGGTCTTAAGGTATGATCGTTTTTAAGTGTTTTTATAAAATCTGAAAGTTGAAAAATTAGCATCATATAAATATCTTTTCTCATGTAATATTTGACTCCTAGGAATTTATGAGCAGGTGTTGAGGTTTAATCTATTCTTGAAGACACTCTTAAATACTTTGAATATTCTTGCTGTAGCAATAATGCGTGTCGGCTGTAGGTATATCGTTTAAGTGTATTATAACAAAAGAAATACTTAAAGTATGAAAAAATTTAAGCATTTCATGCTAAAATCCCTTATGAACTGTCATGAATTTGGACTCCTAGTAGTAATTTAGGCAGGTGTTTTCGATGTATCTTTCTTCTTTAGAAGTAAACTCTTAAATACTTATACATTCTGGATGCTAGCAATAAGTTCAGGTAGTCTGAAGCTAAGATAGTCGTCCGTTATTAAGCTTACATATAAAACAAATAGAAACCTCTACAATAGAGAGTTGAAAAAAAATTAGCATTCATACTTAATAGTTCAATTCATGTAATAATTGCACTCCTAGGTATTAGGCAGGTATTTGAGTATTTTCTTGAAGAACTCTAAAATAGCTTACATTTTGGTATGTAGCAATAAAGCTGTAGTTCGAGCTAATAGTAATCGTTTTAAGTTATTATAACAATAGAAATCTAAAGTTGAAAAAATTAGAATTCATACTAATGATCACTTACATGTAATAATTTGGAACTCCTAGGTAATAGGCAGGTGTTTTATGAGGTATCTCTATTTGAAGAATCTCTAAAAATAACTTACATTCTGAGTGATTTACAATAATAAGACGTAGTCCACGACGCTTAGGAGTATATCGTTTTATAGATGTTCATAACAAATAAATGTAAAGTTGAAAAAATTAGCGAGTTTATTCTAAAATCCTTAATTTTAACATAGTGATGATAATTTGGACTTCCCAGGGTAAATTCTACGTAGCAGGAATATTTGATGGCTATCATCCTACTTTAATGAAGATACTCTAACAGATACTTACATTCTGGTGTAGCAGATAAGACTGTGTCGAGCTTAGGTGAATCGTATTCAGCTGATACTTATATACACAAGAATCTAAAGTTAAAATAATATACAGTCTACTATACTAAATTTCTACAAATTACATGTAATATATTTGACCTAGGTATAGAATTTAGGCAGGGTGATGTGTGTAGCAAGGGTATCTATCTTTAAGTCTAGTACTCCTATAATGCTAGCTTTTACATTATCTGGTGTAGCAATAAAGCGTAGTCGAGCTTAGGTATATCGTTAAGTGATACCAAAGAATTAATGTTGAAAAAAATAGATTCATACTTAAAATCTTTTTCATGAGTGATACTCATATTGTACCCCTAGGTAGAATAGGCAGTGTTTGAGGTATCTCCTTGATGAAATACTCTAAAATACTTACATTTCTGTGTAGCTACTAAGTGCGTAGTCGAGCCTAGTAGTATATCGTTTTTAAGTGTTCATAACAAAGAAATCTTAAGTTGAAAAAAATAGCTTTCATACTAAAATCACTTTCATGTAATAACTTTGACTCTCTAGGTCAATATTTAGACAGGGATTTTGAAGGTTTATATCTTCTTAATATGAATAATCTCTAAAATACTTACTATTCTTGTTGTAGCAATAAAGCGTAGTCGAGCTAGTTTTAGCGTTTAAGTCGCTCTTCATTATATAGAGTGAAATAGCTAAAGATTTTGAGAAAGAATAGCATTTCATACTAAACTTTTTATTAATAATTGACCTAGGGTAATTTAGGCAAGTGTTTTGAGATGTTTCATATATTTTGAAGACTCTCATAAATTTACTTGACATCTGGTGTAGCAAGGTCGATGCGTAGTCGGAGCTTAGGATATCGTTGTTAAGTTTTATAACACATAAAGAAATCTAGAAGTGTGACAAAAAGTTAGCATATACTTAAATCACTTTCATGTGATAATTTGGGACTCCTAAGTGATTTAGGCAGGTGTTTGAATGCTATCTTCTGTTAAGAACTCGTAAAATACTTATCATTCGGAGATAGCTAATAAAGGCTGTAGTCGGAAGGCTTAGTATATCTTTTTATAGTGTATATAACAAAGAAATCTAAGCTTTAAAATTAATTCCATCATCATAAAATCACTTTCATGTAATAATTTGGACTGTTAGGTAATTTAGGCAGGTGATGTTGAGGTATTTTCTTTGCTAAGAACTCTAAAATACTACATTCTTGGTGTATGCCTAAAAGAGTAGTCCTCTACGGTATATCGTTTTACAAATATCTATAATAACAAAGGAAAAATCTTACAAGTGTTTGAAAAAATATTCTGCAGTTCATAATAAATACGTATTCATCTCCATTAATTTGGAGCGTCCTAGAGTAATTTAGGCAGGTTTTGGACCAGTATTATCTTCTCTTTCAGAGTATCTCTAACTAGTACCTCTTACATTAGCTGTGTTTACATATCGTACGTCTGACGCTTAGGTATATCGTTTTAAGTGTTAAATCACAAACACAAAGAAATGTAAAGTTGAAAAATTAGCAGTCATTCAAAGCTTTTATATCATTCGTGATGATAAATTGACTACCTAGGTAATTTAGGCAGCGTATTTTGGGAGTGTATCTATACTTTAAGAACCTCATCACAATAACTTACATTCTGGGAATTGTTAGCAATAAAGCCTCGAGTGCGTATCCCTCTCATCCTCCCATCATCGTTTTATGGAAGTGTGTTATAATCTAAAAGATTCTATAAGTTTTGATAAAAAATAGCTTTCATATTATCTAAATCAATTTCATCGTAAAATTTGTGTTACTCTCCTAGGTCACTTTAGCAGGTGTATTTAGGGTTCTTCTTTGAAGAATCTCTAATATACTTACATCTTGGTTTTTAAGTCAATTATAAAGTCTGTATGTAGAGCTTAGGTAGTATCGTTTTACAGTGTTCTCGTATATAACAAAGAAATCTAAATAGTGTTAAAAATATAAATTAGACAATTCATTTTACTTCACTAGCATGTAGATAATTTGACTCCTATAGCTTAATTTTTAGGTCAGGTAGTTTGAGTATCCTTCTTTGAAAACTCTAATAGATTTTATAACAGTTCTTAGGTTATGTAGCTCAATAAAGCTGTGAGTCGAGCTTAGTAGTTAAATACGTTTAATAGTGGTTGTTGATAACATAAGAAATAATAAGTTGAAAATAGAATGCATTCATACTCTTAAATCACTTTCTGTCAATGTAAGTTATATGACTCCTAGGTAATTTAGCAGTATTGAGCGTATTCTTCTTTAGAAAACATACCTGATAAATAACGTTACTATCTGGTGTAGCAATCAAAGCGTAGTGCGAGCTTAGGTATATCGTTTTAATGTTTATAGTGGTATAATGCTAATATGAGTGAAAAATGATTAGCATCATACTATAATCTTTTTAATGTAAAATTTGGACTCCTAGTAATTTATGTGAAGGTGTTGATCTTAGATGTCGTTTTAAGTGTTATAGCAAGGAACTCTAAAATACTTACATTACGGTGTAGCCATAAAGCGTAGTCAAACTTCTCGTAGTTCGAGCTTTAGGTTATGTGTTTTAAGTTTATAACAAAGATAAATCTAAGTTGAAAAATTAGCATCTATACTTAATTTACACTTTCAGTGTAATAATTTGGACTCTCCTTAGTAATTTATGTAGGTATTAGTGATTTTCTTTTAAAAAACTTTAACATACTTACTTTTGTTGTAGCTCAATAAAGCGTAGTCCGATGACTGTAGGGTATATATCGTTGTTAATTGTTATGACACAAAGCTAATCAAGGTTGAAAATATTAGCATTCATACTTTAATATGATGCACTTACTCTCATAAATTATAGTTTGAAGCGTTCATAGGAGTTAATTTAGCAGGTGTGTTGTATAGGTACTCCTTTGAACAGAAACTTTGAATAGTAATTGACGATTCTGCGAGAATGGTTAGTGCAATAAAGCGTAGTGCACCTATATGGCTATATTTTTTGAGTGTGTATTTAAAAAAGGAAAGTCTTAATATGTTGAATTGAAAGATTAGCATTGCATATCTAAATCACTTTCATGTTTAATAATTTGGTATCCTAGGTAATCGGCAGGTGTTTGAAGGGTATCTTTTTGAAGACTTAAAATATTGATAGCAATTTGTGGTGTAGCAATAAAGCGTAGTCGAGCTGATAGGTATATCATTTAAGTGTAGTATTACCAAAGAATCTAAAGTTTGAAAATAACTTAGCATTCAGTATCTGATACTCCATAATAGATCAAATGTTCAATTATTTGAATTCGGTCGTTAATTTAGTCAGTATCTTGAGATGAGTATTCTTCTTCTACTGAAGAACTCTATAATAAATGACTTTACATTTGTGTGTAGCAATTAAAAGCGGATTTCGAGTTCCATTAGTAAGAGTGCTGCTATTTAAGTGTAGATGATAACAGACACAGAATCTAAATTAATAAAATATTACGGCGAGTTCATACTAAATCAAACTTTCAATGTAACTCAAATTTAGCTGACATGACATCAGGTAATTTGCAGGTGTTTAGGTATCTTCTTTGAAAACTCTAAAATACTTACAACATTGCTGGTAGTAAGCAATAAAGCGTATCGAGCTTAGTATATTCGTTTTATAAGGTGGTGTATCAACAAAGAAATCTCTCTAAAGTTGGAAAATTCAAATTAAAGCATGTTCTTCTAAATCACTTTCATGTAAT
>JABUQX010005395.1:22500-28073 GCA_015478945.1 Trachelipus rathkii | reverse complement strand
TATGCTTTGTTTTACTGCTTTTAGAATTGCTAACTCGTTTTTACTGTTTAACTCCATGTTTTAACTGCCTACTCTTTAAACTCACATGTTTACTGTCTTTAACTCATATATTTATTAACATTACATACCTTAAAGCAGGAAATAAAATCAGTAAGTAAATCAATAGAGGTGTTACCATCACCAAGGGATAGTAGCTTTTGTTACGCTTTGCGCAACTCAGTTACTGCTTTAATCTCATACGCTTAATAATTGTTTACTGCTTTACTCGTGTTTTACTTTTAAGTCATATATTTTAACATTACATACCTTAAAGCAAGTAAATCAGTAAACAATAGAGGTTTACCTACAACAAGATTGTATGCTTTGTTTTACTGCTTACTGGCTTTAACTCGTGTTACTCTTAACTCTCCAGTAATACCTCACATTTATTTGATTGTTTACTGACTTTGACTCAACTGATTACAGGTTTAACTTATATATTATTAAACATTTATGTTTTAATACTTATTATTATTTTTATATTATTATTATTTTTATTTTTTATTTTAATTATTATTTTTATTATTATTATTTTTAGTAGATAGTCATCATTTTATTTTATTATTATATTGATGTTATTTCCTTCTCTCCGATCGTTACTCATATTTAACACAGCCACACACACACACACACAACACACACACACACACACACACACACACACACACACACACACACACAACACACACACCAACACACACACACACACACACACTTAACACATATCAAATAAGTTCTTGTGTAATATAATTATTAAAACATTTTATTGTTTTAATTAAACACGTACATTTATATTACTCATTCAATTATAACTAAAATATTCAAGTTCTTAAAACTTCTATAATAAATCAATCATATCTTTGAACAAAGAATTTATAACTGTTAATACTTCTGGTTTATAACTATCAATTTTAAAATAATTTTACTAAATTTTATGAATTTTATAAATTAAAAACATCATATTTTTACGTACCTTAAAGCAATAAATCAGTAAATCAGTTAAGCGCCAGCCCCTAGCAGCCCTCTACACCAAGCTATGCCACTTTTTGTTCTATTGACTTTACATCATCTTAGACATGTAAAAGTTAAAATAACAAAATAAGTTCTTCTCTGCTAACAGAACATGTATTTTATTAAAAATGCATTCTAGCGTTTTTATTTAAAATAACAATTATTCACTTACATTATATACATTGTCTATAAATATTTCAAAGTTTTTTAAATAATTCGGTTTTCTTTATTATTATTATTATATCTATTGTACATTGACAATCCATCACGAGAAAACACAACAAACGCACTCCTTACAGATACGAAACTGACCTCTCTCGGTAAATGTGTTGAAAATAACTACTTTAGGCCCTAAATTTAGGATAATCCTTTTTGAACCCCGGGGCGATTAGCCTAATTCCTGTCAAAAATTATATTTCAAACTGACCTTTTCTGTAAAATGTGGTGCAATAACTACGTTAGCCCTAAATTTAGGCATAAACCTTTTTGTAGCCAGGCTGATTTAAGCCTAATACCAGGTCAAAGGTAATTCCAGTATAGACAAAATTATTGTTATTATTATTTATAAATATATTTCAAACTGAAACATGCTGTAGTATCGGTAAGATCCTTTAAGCCAGGTAAGAAGGAAATGTTTCCTTACCGTGATTGGACGGAGTAATCCTTATCTCTAAATGACCTCGTATGATTGGTCGATAATTATTTTATCGTCTTTTTGCTTTAAGGCATGTAAAAACATGTTTTTCAATATGAGCCCTACCTGTGATTGGATGAAAATTAACTTTGTTCTTTAACTTGATTGAGCAGGTTTTATTATCTTAGACCCAAAACTCATGTTTAAAATCGATAGTATTTTAGACTGTTAAGCGTGCACAATTATCTGATTTGTATAAAAGTGTTTTTATTTTTACTAAGTGTGATATCATATTTATAATTAAAAACTTACATGAGAATAATATATTCACTAAGAATAGAATAATAATTAATTCACTGATTTATAGGTGAGATCACGTGAAGCAAAAACGCAAGAGCGCCCGCAAGCGCGACCCGTGCGGAACAGCCGCATGAACCGCCGGCGTAATATTACTACGCGGTCGCGAAAAATATGAGCGTTGTATTTCAAAGTGAGGCATACATCCTAGAGGATGATATCTTTTGGACACCGTCCCGTTCAGTATGTATAATATTAGTTGTACTGTATCAAGGTATATTTACGAATATTATAACATATGTTCAAAGCGCAAGTTTATTAAATCCGATATCAGTGTCTTATTTAAAAAAACCAAGTAGACATCTTGATGTACGAATGCAACAACACTGATATAGAAGAGTATTGAACTTACCATTAACTTCGATCTGAATTTTGAAGTATAATAATATGATACCAATACTAGAAGTCTATAAAGAGAAATTACGGTTTGTATAAGGAGGGTAAGTTTATTATGCATGTACGCGCATTGTTTATTTAACTAATATAGTAATATAGTAATTATGTAATAATATTTTAGAATAAACAACTTTTTCATAACCTATACATAGAGAAGATTAAAACCGTAAAGACATACCTTAAAAGGGAGGTATGGCAACTTCTATTACATTAACTCTAACGTCCTATGTAGGTGTAGCTTTAAGCCATATAAAACTTGTTTTATATGCCTTAAAGTAATAAAAATCTTAAGGGCATACCACAAAGAGGAACATAGCAGCGTCACATCCCGACTATTTGTTCTATTTCCCTCAAGGAAATATAACTTTAGGATTAAATAAAACAAACTGTTTTTCTACAAAACAAAATGTTCTTTGGAAAAACTAATATTTTTTCAAGAAATTTACAGTGAAATGGTTATTTCTATAAATAAGAATTAAAATTTCAAGTAAGAAAATAAAAGTGAACTATTCATAAATATAGAAAACGGGATATTGAAAATACAAAATGAGGTAATGAAAGTTTACAACGCATATCATAAAGGAAAATATTTTCGCGACCGCGTAGTAATATTACGCCGCGTTCATGCGGCTGTTCCGCACCGGGTCGCGCTTGCGGGCACTCTTGCGTTTTGCTTCACGTGATCTACTATAAATCTAGTGAATTAATCTATTCTAGTGAAATTAATAATTATTCCTCAATGTAAGTATTTATTATTAAATATGATATACACTTAGTAAAAATAAAAACCACTTTTAATACAAATCAGATAACTTGTCCACGCTTAACAGCTAAATGACTATGATTTTTTAAGAGTTGAATGTATATAAATTATAAAAGTTCTATGAAGCTTAACTATTCATATAGTTTAAATAAACGAAGCTTAAGCTCAGGATATGAAAAAACATGTTTTTACATACCTTAAAACCAAAAAGACGAATAAAAATAATTAGCGACAAATCACATACGAGGTATATAGAGATTAAGGATTATCCGTTCAATCACAATAAGGAAACATTTACCTTCTTACCTGCTAAAGATCTTACCGATCCAGCATGTTTCAGTTTGGAATATATTTATAAAAATAATAATAACAATGATTCGTGTCTATACTGAATTACCTTTTGACCTGTTATTAGGCTTAAATCAGCCTGGGCTTACCAAAAGGTTTATCCTAAAATTTAGCCAAAAGGCCTAACGTAATTATTGCACCACATTTTACAGAAAAATGTTCAGTTTGAAATATATTTTGACCGGAATTAGGCCTAAATCGCCCCGCGGCTACAAAAAAAGGATTATCCTAAATTAGGCCTAAAGTAGTTATTTCAAACATTTACAGAGAGAGGTCAGTTCGTATCTGTAAGGGATGCGGTGTTTTTGTTTTCTCGATGATGGATTGTCAATGACATAGATAAATAATAAAATTAATAAAGAAAACCAATTATTTAAAAAACTTTGTAATATTTTAGTTAAACATCCAGAATAATAAGAATGTAAGTGAATAATTGTTATTGAATAAAAACCTAGAATGATTGTTAATAAAATACATGTTATGTAGCAGAGAAAGAACTTATTTTGTTATTTTTAAAACTTATTACATGTCTAAAATGATGTAAAGCAGTAAGTCAGTAGAACAAAACGTGGCATAGCTTCGTTTAGAGGGGTGCTAGGGGCTGCCTTACTGATTTACTGATTTATTCTTAAGTACAGTAAAATATATGTTTAATAAAATTTTCTATAATTTTAGTAAAAAATAATTTTAAAACTTGATATTTATAAAAGAAATATTAAAAACATTAATAATAAATTCTTTCAAAGATAAATGATTGCATTTATTATAGAATTTAGAAACTTTGAATAATTTAGTTATAATGAATGAGTAATACAAATGTACGGGCTGAATTCAACATAAAATGTAATTAATATATTCAACCAATTTAACTTGTTTGAAATGATAAACCAAAGTTTTTACTTTCATCTGTGTTGTGTGTGTGTGTGTGTGGTGTGTGTTGGTGTGTGTGTGTTGTGTGTGTGTGTGTTGAAATAATAATAAACATAGCATGAAGTAAATAAACACTAAGTATAATAATAAAAATAAAAAAATAATAATAATAAAAATAATAATAATAAAATAAAAATGAAATAAAAATAATAAAAATAAAAATAAATAATAAAATAAAAATAATAAAAGAAATATTTTACCTACATAATGTAAATAAATATATGAGTTTGACATAAAATTGAGCCTTCTGTCTGCTTAAGCTTCTAAAACATGGTGAGTTAAGCAGGGGTTAAAAAACGATGAGGTTTAAAGCAGTAAAACACGAGTTAAAGCAGTAAAGCAGTAAAACAAAAAGCATACTAATCCCTTGTTGCTAGGTAACACCTCTATTGATTTACTAACTGCTTTAAGGTATGTAATGTTAATTAAATATATGAGTTAAAAGCAGTAAAACACGAGTTAAACAGTAAAACGATAGAGTTTAAAAGCAGTAAAACGATGAGGTAAACAGGAAAACATGAGTTAAAGCAGTTAAAGCCAGTAAAACAAAAAGCATACTAATCCCTTTGTGATAGGTAACAACCTCTATTGATTTACGAATGATCCACTCTTAAAGATATCACTAGTAAATAAATTTCTGCGTTCGAAGTAATAACATCTTAGTTAAAGCAGTAAACATGAGTTAAAGCCAGTAAAGCAGTTAAAGCAGTAAAGCAGTAAAACAAAAGCATACTAATCCCTTTGCTGGTTATAGGTAACACCTCTATTGATTTAGATTTACTGCTTAAGGTATTAATGTAATAATATAGCAGTTAAGCAGTAAAAACAATGAGTTAAAGCAGTAAAACATGAGTTAAAGCAGTAAAAGCAGTAAAAACAGAAGCATACTAATCACTTAGGTTTTAGGTAACACCTCTATTGATTTACTGATTTACTGCTTTAAGATATGTAATGTTCATGTTTTTAATAAAATTCGTTACAATTGTAGTAATAATAAAATGTTTAAGATCAGACACTCTGTTTTTTTCTTCTTACATTACAATTGTATTAAAAAATTTATAAATTAAAAGTATTAAGTAAAAAAATATAAAAGAA
>JABUQX010005395.1:10000-20000 GCA_015478945.1 Trachelipus rathkii | reverse complement strand
GTGTGTGTGGGTAGAGGTACGTGTGTGCTTAAGTTAGAAGATCTTACAGAAGATAGTGTACACCACGATACGTTCTCTTAAGAGTTTAGACCCAACAAAGGTAACAAACCAAAAATAGCGTGCGGCCAAAATTGACCCATGAAGACCATAACCGCGGGCAATACAGATACGAGCGGAATATCAAGCTTATACACCACTTAAGACATCAAAGAAAAGGTCAGGTAGCTCACAAGGTCGGCCAATATAACTAGCGGTGGTCAAATAAATGTCTGGAGCCGCATGGTGAAGACCGAACTGTAGGTTGTCCGGAAAATTAGGGTGGGCACGCTACTAACGGTTGCCTGCGCAACCGTTTGCGACCCTTCTTGCGAAGGTTGCCAAAGAATTAGGAGGTGCTTCAAAAAATTTAGGTCTCAAAAAAATCAGCCGTCTGCAAAAATACGGGTTCTCAAAGAAATTAGGCTCATTCAAACAAATAGGTTCCAAAAAGTCAAAGCCCAAAAAAGTACAAGGCAGCGCTAAAAGATTGGCCCAAAAAAGGTCAACTCAGTCAAACAAGCGTCAATGCTCCAAAAAGGAATTTGCGGCTAAACAAAATGTTTGGCCCATAAAAGTTCCAAGGTACAAAAGAAGTCAAGCCCAAAATCACTAGGATTCTGCAAGTGCCGGACACTTTCAAATCCACTCACTACTACTCTAAAACAACTAACCAATAACAATAACGCTCTAACAAATAACCTAAACCTTTAAGCTCCTGAACCACACTATACAGAGGGTCGCCGGCTAACCTCTAACAACCAAACTTACAGATTTTTTGCATTATCCTCTCTGACAGCTATATCCATGTATTACGAAACTAGGAGGTTCTGGTTTTACGCTAGCCTTGTGAGGTGGTTGACTAGTTGACTATATCCTCATTAGTCACAGTACAGTTTCTACAAATTTCCTATATATAAACCTATATATATGGATAATACCTAAAACTATATATATACGTTTATACAAAATCTAGTTTTAGTAGTACGCATACAATCATATAACACAAGTATCTAACCAAGTGCACCGGTAAATAACCTGTATTTATTACCTTCGGGTACTGGTTTGAAATCTGAACCAATTGAAATATCTTACTGTAACATATGTAAATATCACTATAACGATGGAGCCTCTCAGTATTATCTTAGAAGTCGCCTCTAGATATAACCGTGCATTCCCTCATAGTTCGATATTATTATACCCTCACCCTATATAAATCAACTTAATATATCACTCATCACTACTACTATCACCCTATATACAAGTATTATTATATGTATATTAAAGTATTACCTACTATTGTCCTGTGCCGGTCTACTACTACATTAATCATAGTCATCACCCTAGTCCAGTATGATAATATATTAATACCTTGCTGTCCCTTATTCGGTGTTTATAACGTATTACTATTTATGGTATCTATTTCCCCTATTACCACCTGGCCTAGTATAAGTAATATTTACCCTTAAGGTGTATATATATGTACTGAGGATTAATTGAAAATTTTTTATATGTAATGATTAAATATAATAATATATATATTATATATATATATTACATTATAATATATTATAATAATATATATATTAATATTATATAATAATATATAATAAATTAATAATATAATTATTATAATATAATAATATATATATATAATATAATAATATATAATTATTATATTATAATTATATATTAATATATAGATATTAATATTATAATATATATATATATATATATAATATATATAATATTAAATAATTATATATATATAATATATATAATATAATAATATTAATATTAATATATATATATTATAATTAATAATAATATTAATATATAATATAATAGATGAATATATATTATTATATATAAATATATAATATATATATATTAATATAATATAGTATTATATAAAATTAATATAATTATATAATATAAACAACTCGAATTATGAATTAATAATCCTAAGGTACCCTACGGATTTTGAAATATATTATATATTATAATATAATATATATATAATATAATAATATAATATAAGATAATATAATTAGATATAATATATATATAAATATTAATATATATTATAAGTATAAAATAATAGAATAATATATAATAATAGTATATAATATATAGTAGATTATATATATATATATAATATATATAATATATATATTATATAATATATATATATATATAATATATATTATATATATATATATATATTATATATATATATATATAAATATATATATATATATATAATATACTCAAAAATAAATAACGCACCACTAGGGTAAATATCACTCGCAGGAACGGGAAGACCCCTACCCCATGAAACCCCACACCAACACAGAAGACAGCATCAGTGTAACATGTAATCACCCCGCAGAGAATTCGCTTGTAGTATTGGGGCCGTCACCCACGATAAAAAATTTAGGAAAACGTAGTATAGAGCGCACGTAACTAGAACTGGGGAGGGTGGGGTAGGTTATGCGGGGGTATAATCGAACGAGGGATCATTCACGTACGAGGCGACTCCGATAAACATGGAGAGGCATAGTGATCAACTGTCAGAGATCTAGTGCGTTCAGATTACAAAACCACGCCGAAGGAACAGGTACCGGGCACTTGTCGACTGTTCAGTGTTGCGCACCAACGAGTTGCCACGAGTGGTCCAACGTACCAGGAAACCTGACACATGATCGCCGGCGATGACAAGGTAGGGCCAGGGCCACGACACCCGTGTAAGACCAATTTATACGTCTGCATGCATTACGAGAGCTTCACACAACGGCACGACTCTGCAGATACAAGCTGGTGAGATACACGGCACCAGGATGGAGTGACAATACAGTACGTCGACTCCTTTCGGAACATAATTACCGGCCCGAGGCCTGCCATAGGTACACGCACACCACGGCCCACATTCAAAGGCAGGACTGGCATATGGCGAGAACACATGCCATTGCGACGGGTCGACGATTCGCAAAGGTACTCTTTAAGGATTAGTGAAGAGTTTTCTGCTACGCCTCTGGACTGGTGCCCTAGAGTTTATAGCGATGACCGAAGAAGAGTCGCCGCCAATGCAATGTTGATGCAGGTGCCCGGACGTTGCACATTTCGATGGAGCACTCGTTACAAGCGTAGGTATATCACAGACATCTATAGTTGTCAATTTCAGTTATATAGTTATCGAGTTATATGGTCACAAAAACCCTCATAATGGGGATCCTATATCTGGTATGACAACTATATAGCGACGGAGGATGATCAGCAATTCTATAGAACTGGCTATAGGAGGGGAATATAATAATTTATCGGTTATCTCTAACTTCACTACCTATAACCAGTATTTGGATGTTAAGCCCTTTTTTCTGCGGGTAATGTTCAGGCTGAGGCTGCTGTATGCCGCGGTGCAAGTCTGTTCACTTCAGGATAAGCCTCGACTGTTCGGATGAAGTCCGGCTAAGGAAAAGGCGGTGTAGGTTGGCGGAGAGGGTATGCTGATCTGCCCGGCTCGTGTATAAATCGTTGGCTAAACAGCAGCGGTGTTCCAACCTGGCTGTGTCAACTTGCAAGCTGGCCAACTTGCGGACAATCAGATGGGGACAGAATGTATAGATACTCTCTTTAAGCTATCTCTATGACAGGTGAGCCTCATCGTACCTGCGAAATTATCTCTTTAGTAGTTAAACTACTTTTTAGGTGGCAAACGAACTGGAGGATCTCGGAGGTCCAGCGAAGATAGCACCATCCACGGAACCCGGAATCAACAGGAGAACCTCTTAAAGATCGTTTCCAACGGGTCCTTGGTAACCCTGAGGAGGTTTCTAAGCCTCTTGGTAGGCTTCGAGAGAGGGAGAGAAGTAGGGTCAGTCGGAGATCTTGTAGTCCCCAACCTTCTTGTAGAGAGCGGCGCAGTCCGAACTTCTGTAGAGCTTCTTCCTGGCTTCGTATGTCGATCTGATATTTCAGCTTATTGTTCTATATTAGCAAGTTATCTCTGTAGTGGTAGCTAAGCGCTACGAATTATCTCTTAAAGGCTTATAAGACAAAAGCAGAAACACCAGATTATTGTATTAGAAAAAGTCGTATAAAGTTATAATAAAAAAAATTACATAAATAATAATAATTTTATACAAATAATATTAAATATAATTTACATTTGACAAATTTATAACTTTTATTTTTATTTTATTATGATAATATTTATACATATTTAAAATAAAATATATTTTATGGTCTAACTTTTATAAAAATGGATCATTTTAAACATAATAATACATAAAATTGCCGAAACTCCCGATAGATGGAGTATGACTTCACTTTCTGAACATAAGAAAAACAAATCGGAGTTGATCGCTAAAAAAGAAAAAAAAATTGCGAAGAAAACTTAGAGATTACTTAGAATACACTTTAAAAAACATTTTTATAATATTTATAATATTTACAATATCATATAACAAATGTATCCTATTTAATATATAATTTTTCATTACTGATGTTTTTTTTAAGAAAAATAAGTTGTTTTTTTTCAAATATTTTTCAAAATAATTGTTATTGCGAAAGCGTTCTTTTCGCTTTTTTTTTTGTCATTCGGGAAATAATTTCGTTTGGAGAAACTAAATTAAACTCTTCACTATATATTTACTTCCTCACCAGAACACGGAGTGGCTTCCATCCTGAAGCGGAACCGGTGCTGAGGAATACTTAAAGAAGGGATTGAGTGGATTCATCGACTCTACGGGAGGGTTTTCGTCAGTAAGGGGCACTGGAAGAATAGGACTGTAGGTTTCCTTGGGATATCAGAACAATGAGGACGATCAGAACATCAGCGGCGTCAACGACGTCAGGATCATCAGGTTCATCAGAGACATCAGGATCATCAGGGATATCAGAGACATCAGGATCATCAGGGACATGAGAGACATCAGGATCATCAGGGACATCAGGAATCGTTGACGTTACCGTTTCCATAAAAGCAGGCTACAAACGGCTAATTGAGACAACTGTAGTTTGACCATTCCTGAGTTCTATCTTGAAACAATGTGTCATTCGCTGAAGAAATTTGAAAGGACCAATATAGAGAGCTTCTAAGGGTTTTCTGATCCTATCAGTCCTTAGGAAAACATGTGAACAGTCTTGAGTGCTCGAACATATGAATTAATTGTGAAGGAGTGAAAAAGTAGGAAGTCTCTAAAAGTCCAATTCGTTTCATGGTGGCGATAAATTGCTCATAAAAAAATCCATGTTCTTTGTTTATTGTTAGGAAAAGATTGAAGAATGTCCATAGGGCAAAGTGGAGTTTTTCCAGTTACTGCTTCAAAGGCGGGATAACGAATTCGTTTGCGAATCCATCTGAGACCAAAGTTAGATTGTATGGGTAGAGAAGAACCAGTTTTCTTAAGTGCCATCAAGCAAGTCTTGAGAGAATGGTGAAGACCTTCTATCTTGGAATTGGTGTGGGTGACGAGGTTGTTCGAAAACGATGGAAACCAATCATATGTGACAACTCACTGAAGAAAACTCGCTTTCGAATTGAAAAAGACCTCTTCAGAATTCACATAGAGAGGAAACCACGAATCTGGATGTCCACTGCATAAAAGCCATAGCAACATATTTATTATTGTGGTTAATTGGGAAGCTTGTAGCCCATTTTGTGTTTCGGGTCGATTGCAGGTGGGTAGGTTAGTGAAAAACCTGGGAGAAGAAATCCACAAGAAATGCTGAAGGTGAAAAAGGACCCACTATATGTATATGAACTGTTTCGAATCTTGAAGAAGGAATTTCTAATGAGTGACCGTTATGGTTTGGTCTGACGATGGGACTTTAGACAGCTGCACTGCCTCACAAGTGCGGTACAAAAAAGGCCAAATCCCGATCCATTATAAGGCCAAAAAAAATACCCTTTTTGATCAGCCCATAAAAGTACCTTTGATACAAGGATGGGACATTTGATGCAACGTATTAAATATTTGAAGGTGAGCTGGCGTCGGAAGAAATAGTCTGGGAAAAGAAGTAGAGGTAGCCCACAATATCTTGAGATTGTCCTGCAGGGGTAATTATGAAGACGACCATGATAGGGTTTGATTTCTTCATCTTTTTCTTGAAGGCGAGCTATTGCAGGCAAATCGACAGCGTCAACTGATACCGAATGAATCCGGGAAAAAGTGTCGGCCACCATGTTGTCTACTCCTCTGATATAACTTGCTGTAGAAATATATTCTGTTAGTACTGAGAGATTTCGTTGTTGACGATCACTTTTTGCAGGATTTTTGGAGTAGAAAGCGGAAACAAGAGGTTTGTGATCTGTGCAAAGGACTTCTCTCTTCCTTCTAACATGTGCTTAAAATGAAGGACAGCATAATATTATGCTGCCAAAAGTTCTCTGTCGAAAGCAGAGTATCTTCTTTGGGACTCCTGATACTTTCTTGCTGTAGAAGTCAATGGGAACAGGTTGACCATCAATCATCTGCGTGGTAATGCTGCTCCATTGAAGTCTGCACTGCTGTCAAGTACAGTTGTAAATGTGAGTATTAGGTAAAGAGAAGAAGGAAGTGTTTAAGCATTTTTGAAGAGCTTCCTTAGATCTGGAAAAGCTGTTACTTCTTCCGGGAGTCCTCAAGAGATTTATCCTTGGGATGAAACTTAGCTTTTCAGATAATGAAAGATGATTTTGGAAAAAATTAATTGATAAATGCTTCTGTAGTATCCCTAACATCCGAGGTATTCTTCGTAGAGATTGCGAATCACACGGTTAGAGAAAAGCTGAGATGGATCTTTCTTTCTTGGAAGGACATAGGCCTTCGAAGACACGGTGTGCCGAGAAAATGAGTTGAAGCATTGCGTGAAATTCCACATTTTTTCTAAGAGATTTTAAACCATTTTCTTGCGAGGAGTTTAAAAACTTGTTTCAGATGATTTTCATGTTCAGCTTTGGACGTAGAAAAAATGAGACACAATTGTCTAGATAGGTAAATACGAAGGGAAGGTCTCTGAACAAAATGGAGTTCATACTCTTTGAGAAATTGTTGCTCCCGCATTCTTAAACCAAAAAGGCAGTAGATAAAAAGATTCGAAGAGGACCAAACGGAGTGATTGAGCTGCTGTTTTCTCTATATCTTCTGATTTTTCTGGTCGAATGGGGATTTGGTGATAAGCCTTCTGAAGGTCAACCTTGGAGAATATGGTAAAATATTGCAGTCGTTTGAGATGTAGGCTCTGAATGTGTGGAATGGGATATCTATCCTGTTTCGTTATGCTGTTAAGGGCTCTGAAATCTCCACAAGGTCTCCATGTTCCAGGTGTTTCTTAGGCACGAGGTGTAAAGGAGACGCCCATGCAGATTTACTTGGCCTTACTATTCCACTTTTTCAGCTTTTGCCACTTTTAACTTGTCGTCAGGTAATCGGCGAACTCTGGCAAAAACTGGGGTTGAATCACCAGTTTCTATGTAGTGTTTTGGTCCATTATTTTTAATTACTAGATTGTTGATGTCTATAGGTGAAATTAAGGACGGGAAATCTTGTAGGAGTGAAGTTATGTCTGTATTTTCACTTTGAAGTTGAGCGTGAAGAGATGGTACTTCCTCAGAGGTTATTTTTAATGGAGCTAGAAGAGTGGTATAAGTATCTTGCAATGTTCTTTGTCCACAGTCAATTAAGAGACCAAAATTGTGAAGAAAATCCATTCCAATAATAGGCATAGTAACTTCTGCTACTATAAATGTCCAGGTGAACTCTCTTCTTAATTTTGGTATACTGATATTTGCCACAACTTCACCATGACACTTTATGGGCGAGCCATTGGCTGCGGAACAAGTGACGTTTGAAGGGTGCAGCGTCATGTTAGAGACCATGTTATATGGAAGCTAGATATGCTGGCTCCGGTATCTAGTAAAAATTGGTGCATCGTGCCAAAAAATCTATACATCTATTGTTATCTGCAAAGTTGACACGGCACAAATATCAACTTGCTCCGTTAGTTTTCCGACGGAGTTGGGGATGCTGCTCTTGATGGAGGTCTTGAATAAGCGCGTAGAGATGTTGTCCCGTTTTGTTTGGAAATGTACACCATGGTTACAGCTTTTAGAGCGTGGCGTCCATAAATAAATGTGGCTTCTACACACCTTTAGCGTTGATTTTCGTGGAACGTTGACCCAGCCAAAAATAGTGTTGTCTTAATTTTGATGCAGCAGGGCAAGGCGGTTTGGCAGGGGATTGATACAGCCATTGCACAGGAGCTGTGCGCTTAATTAACAAGATATCATTAGCTAAATATTCCCAAACTGTAAATGTGAGAGTGAGAATGGGCGGGCTAAGGCCGTGCGATGTGACTCGGTAGAAGTTTCAAAATGCACTTGACCAAGTAATCTCAATATAATTTCTCTGCCTGCGAATCATATCCTGTAGATATATAGGATGGTGTGCCACTGTAGACCTTTTGGGAAAGTATATCAATTAGAAAGACTCCATCCTAGATTTTTCGTAAGTATTTATGACCGCCGTTTTGAAACGGTCATAATCTTCTGCATCAAGTTCGGCTTGGGATATTCTATCCAAAACTTCAGGCGGAATTTGCGACATAACATGAAAGTACTTAGTTCGTGAGGACCTTATGTTAGCGAGATGAAATTGTGCTTCCATGACACGAAACCATGTTGGGACTGAAGATTTCGATAATGTTGGTGGTTTAATTTTCATTGTTGAAATGGATTCTGCCCTCTCTTTTGATCGTTTTCCTGTCCTTGAATCACCTGCCATCTTTGTGGCGTCAAATTTTCAGCTATAGGGTCACCAATTATAAGTTGTGCAATTCCAATTATAATAGTTATCATTATATGGTCACCACTTGATATGATATCCTATTATCTGTAATGACAACTATATAGCGACGGAGGATGATCAGCGATTCTATAGAACTGGTTATAGGAGGGGAATATAATAATTATCAGTTATCTCTAACTTCACTATCTATAACCAGTATTTGGATGTTAAGCCACCTTTTGCGGGTAATGTTCAGGCTAAGGCTGTGTATGCCGCGGTGTCAGTCTGTTCCACTTCAGGATAAGCCGTCGACTGGTTCGGATGAAGTCCGGCTAAGGCAAAGGCGGTCGTAGGCTGTCGGAGAGGGTATGCTGATCTGTACGAGCTCGTTGGTAAATCGTTGGCTAAACAGGAGGCTGGGTGTTCTTCTTGCCAACTCTGGGACAATTTGGAAGGGACAGGGAGTATAGAATACTCTCTGTAATTATCTCTATGACAGGTAACCTCAGCGGTTACCTGCGAAATTATCTCTTTAGTAGTTAAAATACTTTTTAGGTGACAGACGAACTGGAGGATCTCGGAGGTCAAGTGAAGATAGCACCATCCACGGAACCCGGAATCAACAGGAGAACCTCTTGAAGATCATCCAACGGGTCCTTTTGGTAACCCTGAGGAGGTGCTAAACCTCTGGAGGCTTCGGACGAGAAGAGAGAAGGAGAGAAGTAGGTCAGTCAAAGATCTGTTAGTCCAACCTTCTTATAGAGAGAAAGCAGTTCCAACTTCTTGTAGCAGCTTCTTCTTCCTGGCTATCGTATGTCGGATCTATATTTCAGCTTATTGTTCTATATTAGCAATTATCTCTGTAGTGGTTAGCTAAGCTTACAATATCTCTTTTTTAAAGGGCTAATTAAGACAAAAGCAGAAACACCAGATTATTTATTAATTAACGAAAAAGTCGTACAAGTTATAATAAAAAAAAATTACATTAAATAATAATAAGTTTTTATTCAAATATTTAAATTTGACAAATTTATAACTTTATTTTTATTAAATATTTATATAAATTAAAAGATTATATTTTTATTATTTAACTTTTATAAAAATGGATCATTTAAATAATAAAAGAAAAAATTGCCAAAAACTCTCGATAGATGGTGTATGCTCTTCAAGCTTTCTGAAACATTTATAGAAAAAAC
>JABUQX010005395.1:0-2500 GCA_015478945.1 Trachelipus rathkii | reverse complement strand
AAATGTGCAAATCTATGGGTTTATCAGGGAAGGAATTGGCTGCTGCATTGAAAGACAGAATGGCTCAAGAAGCTATGCTTGAGCAACAAAAGTTAGCTTTAGAGGAGAAGAAGTTAGCGCTTGAGGTAGAAGAGCGAAGGGAGAAAGCTAAGCTTGAAGATGAAAGGGAGAAAGCTAAGCTTGAGGCTGAAGCGGCAGTAGAAAAAGCCAAAATCGAAGCAGAAGCGCAAAGAGTAAAGTTAGAGGCGGAGAAAGATGCAAGAGAAGCAGAAGAAAGAATGCTTCAGATGAGCTTGATGCTGAAGAAAAGCAGCTCAACATGACGCAGTGATAGCATCTCAGAGTGCTCATAACGGCCCTAGTACTTCCTATGCTAGTAAGTATCCGAAACTGAAGCTTCCTTTCTTCGACGAGAAGAAAAATGATATTGAAGAATATCTTTTAATGTTTGAGAAACAAGCGGAGGCGAACGATATCCCTGTAGAAAAGCGAGCGACAATATTGGGAGGTTTTCTAACAAGCAAAGCTGTCAGTGTTTATAATAAGATGACTGTTGAAGAATTAAAGAGCTACGATGGTTTGAAAAGTGCTTTATTGGAGAGGTACGGGCTCACGGAAAGTGGGTACTGTACAAAGTACAAAACTATAACTCCGACGGAAGACGATAATCCGAGAGTTTATCTACAGAGAATTATAGAAGCTCTGAATAAGTGGTTAACAGCAGCGAATGTAGCACTGACACCTGATGATATTATTGAATTTTTCTCGGTGGACAAGTATTTGAATACGGTTCCAAAAGAACTCGCAACCTACTTAAGGGAGTCGAAAAAGAAAGCACCAGAGGAGATAATAACTTGTTCTGAAGGATACATGGAAGCGCATCGTTTGAGATTCACAGCAAATAGTCACGCACGAAATCACAGTCACGGTGAAAAAGGCACACATAATAATAATAATTATAGATCTAAAGGCAATGGTTACTCCACAAGCGGTAATCAGAAAAGTAGCGATCAACAAGCACCGCGAGCGACTAATAATGAAAGCAGGATCGGAGGTGGAAGTGGCGACAGAAAGAACGATCGTCGCAGTAGCAGTGAGCCGAGAGAAGCGCCCACGTGCTTTAGGTGTCAAAGGAGAGGGCATCTCTCAAGGGATTGTCGAGCCCCTCCTTATTTCAACAATAGTGGTAGAGGACAGAGTGGTTCCAGTAAACCAAAGAGTGATGAAAAGATCGACGCCGCATTTGGAATCGCAGTAGACGGAGGAACCCCGTGTCGTATGCCTGTAGCTTATGGGACGGTGAACGGATATCGTGCCCAGGCACTCCGTGATTCTGGTTGCAGTCATATAATCGTACGAAAGGAATACGTACCTGAGAAGTGTTATGTTGGTGACAACGTAACGTTGAGGTTGATGAACGGAACGGTGATAGAGGCTCCACTCGCGACGATTAACGTTGACACCCCTTACTTTGGGGGTATGACGACCGCAGCAGTACTGCCGGGGGTCGCTTATGATTTAGTTATTGGGAATGTCAAAGGAGCATTGCCCCCATTCCAGCCTAACCTCGCATGGGAGTCGACCACGTGTCGAGGGCCTCGTAATGTAGAGGTCGCGCATAACCTTAGTAGTATGCTGGTCCCCATCGCTGAGAGCGCTGAAGAAGGTTCACAAGAGGAACCTAAACAAACAAATCATGATTTTGGAATGGCGAGTTTGGAGAGGGAAGATTTTTGCAGAGGGAAACCGTCAGTGCCACAACCTTTTTGACTCATAGTAAAGATGTCGAAACCACCAGTGAGTCCATCATCCGTGTATGATGAAAAAGGTTCCCAATGTTCTGACTCTTTGTAGAGAGGTGGAGATAGTTTACAGGGTAAGGGAAGAAATTGATGTGCTCCTACAGATGGTATCCGGACTTGAGATGAGTAGTTGTTGTATATTATTGATGATGTAGCGATCTCTGAAGAGTGAATTAATAGATGTTAGGAACATTCGATGGTAAGAGAGCAACGAAGTCATCTGGGCAACAGAATCGTGCCTGATGAAGATGACGAGATGGTGAGAAGTGGACATAGACAGTCACCTGCAAAATTTCCTGGAGATAATGGTGTTTGGTAGCCTGTGGGTGAATGGAGATGTAACCCTGGTGTGAGGGAGTTTACAAGAACTGACTAACGAAGAGGAAGACTTTGAAAAGTAAACAGAAAGATGGCGATGTCTCAAAGAGAGGAAGTTAAAGAGTGTAATGTAAAGGAAGTTTGCGACAGTATGCCGGAACGCAGGGAGAAGTTGAAGAGTCATCCTCAGTATTATTACTGGGGCAGTCAGAATTCAATGCGTTCAGGATGTAAAGTTGGGAACAAGGAAAGAGCAAGGCTCGCTGAACTGTTCAGTGAGGACGAAAAGTCATTGTGCAATAATACTTCGATAAAAGAAGTGAAGATGAGGCGCCGAGACTGCCACGGAAAAGTGGTACAGTCGGTCAATGTTGTTAAAC
>JABUQX010005394.1:62500-65000 GCA_015478945.1 Trachelipus rathkii | reverse complement strand
ACAATGAAGAGAATAAAATGAAATAAAAAAAAGGACAAATTAAAACTTTTTTATATAGTTTTTGAGCTTCACACACATCAACAAAAAATTGGTAGGGAAAAATAAAATTGTTTCTAAAATATGTTAGGGTAAAATAGGGGATTTTGTGAGTTAAGAATTTGTGACTCAAATGCATATGCAAGCATATATATTATATATATATATATATATATATATATATATATATATTATATATATATATATTATATATATATATATATATATATATATCTATATTAATATATATAATATATATATATATATATCTATAATATTATAAATATAAATATATATAATATATATATATATATATATAATATATATATAATATATATATATATATATATATATATAGTATATTTATATATATTATATATATATATATATATAGTATAATAATAATATATATATTATATATATATATATATATATATATTATATATATATATATATTATATACAAAGGTCGGGCACCGTTAAATGAGAAAGTTAGCCGTTAATCCTTAATCGTTAACAAAAAAATTAACGGCGTTAACCATTAAAGCGTTTATCGGTAATAGAATGTAAGGAATTAACGTTAATACGTAACAGCGTCCTTCAAAAATATGTAGGAATAGTAAATAATAATGGTTACATTTTCTTTTATGATTGCAAGATATTCAATTATTTTAATGAAAAAATTATATATATATATATATATATATATATTATATATAATTATAATATATATATATATAATATATAATAATATATAATAATAATAATAATAATAATAATAATTTCTTCTATACTTTATTAAGACAAGGAACGGGAGGTCGGACAAGAAAAATTTTCATAAATTTTTCACAAACTATTTCATAAAAGATTGCAAGAAATATAATAATATAATATATAATAATAATAATATAATAATAATAATATAATAATAATAATAATAATAATATAAATAATATATAATAAATAATAATAATAAATAATAATAATAATAATATTAATATTAATATTATAATATTAATATTAATATTAATATTTATAATAATATAATAATATAATAATAATAATAATAATAATAATAATAATAATTAATAAAATAATAATAATAATAATAACAATATTAATAATGATATTAAGCCTATCAGACTTAAATAATTTAGGCTTTGACCTAGCAGATACTTTTGCCGCTTGCCAAAGAATACTTCCAAAGCGTAATACCTTATATTAATTAATTAACATAGTATATTATTGTAAAAATAATAGAATATACCAACTTACAGTTTTAATACAAATATGTATTTTTTTTATATAAATTGCAACGCTTATTAGGCCTACTTCTTATATTTTTCACTAGTCACAAAGAAGGCAGTTCAAATAACGAACGAAAGAAGTTAATGACTCATTGAACGGGCAACAGTGACTATCTTTTTTTTCTCAGCCAACCATAAGAAATGAGAATAGCAGCAAAAAAAAACACTGCATAAGGGCCTGGGGGGCGCCCCCCCCGCCATTTTTGCTTCACGCAAAGCCCAATTTTCACGCCACCCTAAATGGAAGTACAATTCGAAATTTTCAGCTGATTTTGACCCTATAAACACCAAACTGTAGCTGTTTTTTTCTGACGTCTAAAACGTCGTTTTTGAGTGTTTTTTGAGTGTGTCCTGTAGTCATCTGCTTCTGGTGTTCAATTTTCCAAACTAATGTTTTTGAAATTTGTCGAAACTCCTCCCAAACTATTTTTGGAAATTTCAAAGCTTTAAATATCAAGATTGGACTATTATCTAAAAAGTTTGGAACCGAATTTTGATATTTGACCACATATTTGAGCATTGGTCGATTTTCAAAAACTTACTATTTTTGGGTTTTCAAATTGAAAAATTGGGATTTTTTTTCTGTTTATCCGATCTGCATGAAATTTTCAGGACATTTGTAGTCGGAAGAGATGCACATTTTTTACTTAGATAATTTCTTTGTATATGTAGTTTTGGATTCTGTTTTTGGAACAATTTTTCACAAAAAAAAATTTGGGGAAATTTAAAAAAAATTTATTTTATATTAATAAAAAATTATCTAAGATAAAATCATTTATTTCGACCCGACTATACAAGCCCTGAAATTTGATGTTGATCGATAAGTATGGAAAAAAATAATATATCAATATTTCACTTTTTCAAGCGTTTGAATTTTTGAAAAAGTAAAATATTGATATATTTTTTTTCTACTTATCCGATCAACATCAAATTTTCAGGGCTTGTATAATCGGGCAAGATACACCTTTTTTTACTTAGATAATTTTTTTGTATACTCAAAAGAAAATTATTAAAAATTTCCCCAAAAAAATTTTCGGAAAACTTTGTTCCAAGAACAAACCCAAAAACTACTCATATCATAAGAAATTATCCAAATAAAATGTGCACCCCCGATCAAATATTCCTGAAAATTTCATGCAGATCGGATAAACAAAAAAA
>JABUQX010005394.1:50000-57500 GCA_015478945.1 Trachelipus rathkii | reverse complement strand
TATATATATATATATATATATTATTATATAATATTATATAATATATATATAATATATATAATATATATATATATATATATATATATATATAATATATATATATAATATAAATAATGACATACTTTACATTCATAAATGGAAATTTATTAGAATACATTTATAAAAAATAAATATATATATAAAGAAAAGAAAAATAATAAAAAGAAAATAAAAAATATTGGCAAGTTTAAAATGCCAAAAGTACTTGCAGTACCAAGCACAAGTACCAAGTACAAAAGGCTCAAGTACAAGTACAGTGGTTTTAGAAACTGCAAGTACAAGTACAAGTACAAGTACTCCAAAATGTATTAAGTAAACAAGACAAATACATATTTACATATTACATGATATATATATATTATAATATATATATATGTAATATATATATATATATATATATTAATATAATATATATATATATATATATTATATATATAGTTATATATAATATATATATATTATTATTATATATTATATATTATTATTTTATATATTATTAAAATCTGTGTTCGATTCAATATAATTTTTTTAATTTAACATCACAATTGAAAAATAATTGGCAAAGAGCAAATAAATATGAGAGCATTAAATAAAATAGAGTTTATTTACATATGATAATTAATTATGGATTATTTAGGAATATAGAAAACAAATGTATAAGATTCTTCACATGGAAAGAGAAGTTGAAGCCAACGCCTTGTTCCTTATATATATTTCCAAGCGTAGAACGATGTTGGACAAAATACGAATACGAAGTCACGTGGGACTTTCTTCATCTGCAACAAGGTGCAAACTATTATTACCAACTATCTCAAGCTTTTTCGATAATTATGTATAGAAATTTAAATAATAAGGCAGATGATAATTACTAATTATTATTGTAATAAAAGTAATTTAGCTTTAGTATTTAACTTAATAGATAAATTTAATTGATTAAATTTATTATAAATAGATATTATAATTAATATAAATTAATAATAATATAAAATCACCCGAGACTAAAAATGAGAGGGAAGAGTGACAACTAACCTTTTCGTAATCTTGTAGAGTTTCTTGCGCTGATTAGAAATTGGTCCTTTCTATGGGGTTCGGAAAGCGGTTGCCTCTTCACCTCCTGTGTAAATGTTAGTTCTTGGTGTGATTAGGAAATCCTGTCATCGATGAAACTTCGATCTTGCACGTTGCAGTTTCCATATTGAATTTTATTCGATATTCCCCATATATGAAAAAGGAATATATAAGGATTAAAATATAATCTCACTTAAAACACCCCTTCAATTTAAATCGTTACAACAATACACACCAAATAGGTAAAGTAGCTGTAATAAAAGCCACTATTAAATTCCAATATTGCTGATATGTTGAGTATAGATTGAAAGGGAGCCGGCTTGAAATTAAATCTTAACTACACAAGCTTCGTGAATTTTGCGGCAGCGAATGCAGTCACGTCCTTTTCTCACGAAATAAATAGAAAGAGAAACTTAGAATATATCCAACTTCTTTCGATTAGCCGTCCCCCTCCCTCTCCAATCTCGGGTGAATTCGTAACGATATATTTTCTTAAATCCTCCGGGGGAGAGATGACACCTACTTAACTTAAAGTAGGGCGTCATAAAACAAAAGGAAGATTCAAGAAGACGATTCTTCTTCAGATTCGTCTGATGAAATGACAAACTGTCTTCTAGCAGCTAAAGCAGCTCTTCTGATAGGCCGATCATTTCTTCTGTTCATTTGACTTGAAGGATTTGCATCAGGAGAAGCTGGAGAATCATTAACTCCTGCAGGAGGCGCTGCAGGTGCAGAAGACGCAGATTCTGTACAGGATACATTATGAGTAAGAGACAGTTCAAGTGGGTAGAGAATTTTGATGGGATATAGGTTGACTTGACCTCCAGGAGTTCTAACAAAAACGAAGCGCACTTTCCCGTCATCTCCAGGTAACAGTTGTGTGACTATGCCCATCTGCCAGAAGGGTCTTTCTTTAACAGGACTCTTGATGAGTATAACATCACCCACTTTTACCAGATTGTTCCACTTGATTTGATATAGATCTCTGCTAGTCTCTCGAAGACCTAGCAGATACTCATTATACCAACGAGTTCTGAATTCTTCAAATTTCTCTGAAGATAGCTTGATTGACCTAATAAGATCTTCTCGAGCTTTTGTGGAAGAGCTCCAAAAAGGTTCTTCTGAACTATGGCCTGGTAATACAATACTTGTTCTTGAATGGGGCTTTAAAAAACAATTGGGCGTGAGAGGAATCACATCATTATCACTTGAAGTGTAAGTTAGTGGCCGAGAATTGATAGCGTTAGTGATGTCTGAGAGTACAGTGATAAAGTCAAAATACTCTAAAGAAGACCGACCTATAGTCTTGTACAGACAACTTTTGACTATACGTAATAGTCTTTCCCACAGGCTCCCGGTCCATGGACTATAAAGAGGAATGCGCTTGTGAGTGATGTGATTCTTTCGCAGCAACTCCCTACCCTCTTCAGATACAACAAATGTCTCCATAGCGTCTGTTCCTTGACGGAATGTTCTGGCATTATCACTATAGACAATATCAGGAACACCATGAACATTAATGAAACGCTGAAAAGATTGTACAAATGATTTTGATGACATATCTGGTACTAGATCCAGATATATTGCTCTAATATGTAGACAAGTGTATATGATTAGAAACATTTTTTGAGATTTATTGGAACCTTTGGTCTTAACCCACCAGTGCTTTGTAAAGTCTACTCCTACATGTTTAAATGGACGGAAAAGATCTACCTGAGCTTTAGAAAAATTTGTAAACTTAGGATACTGGAAAGCAAAAGTATTAAATTTTTTGCAAACCACACAATCAGAAAGAATTTTTTTAATAGCTCCTCGAGCTGATGTTATCCAATATCCTTTAAGGCGGATTCTTGTCAGTGTGGCTTGAATGCCTAAATGTTTGCATGCAAAATGAGCATCTCTCACTATTAGAGTGGTAAGATGGTGATTTTTACACAACAGCACAGGGTTCAGCACCTCAAATTCATAGAAATTAGATCGTGACAAACGACCCTTGGTTCTTAAAAGACCATTATCATCAAGAAAAAGATTCAATCTGTTTACCAGATCAGGAGGTTTCTCACTCGTAGATGGATCAATTTTAGCCCTTTTCAAAAAAGAAATTTCCTTCGCAAAAGACTCCTGTTGCATAATTTTTAGCCAATAAAAAAGAAATTTCCTTCGCAAAAGTCGATATTATTGCTAATATCTCTTGTTTTAGCCAAAAATCTGAAGAGCAGAGCACAAACACGAAGAAGAGACCCCAAACTTGAAAATTTTGACATATTTAGTACGGGAGGATCTTTGGCTTCCTGAACTATGGAAAATACGGGGGTCACTGGATCGATTCCTGAATTTCTTAATTCAAAACTAGGCCAATATGAAGACTCAGAAGCAAGCCAATCCGGTCCCGAAGACCAAAACTGAAGTTTTCTTTTGAATTCAGAGAGGGTTATTCCTCTTGTAAGTAAGTCGGCGGGATTTTCTTCCGAACGCACATACAAAAATTTTGGATGGAGTGAAAATTCATTTTTTAATGAAGAAACCATGAGTGATATGTCCTGAATGCGGTTCCTCACAAAGATTTGCTTGTTCTTTTGTCCTTTGTTCAGAATCCATTGCAATGTTATTTGCGAATCAGAAAAAATATTGACGGTCTGAAACTGAACATCAGGAAAACTTTTCAAAACTGAAGGCAAACATTTTAATGCAAGAAAAACCGACATCAGTTCTAAACAAGGCAATGTTCTTCCTTTCAGAGGAGCAACTTTACCTTTAGCCCATAAAATCTGAGGATCTTTCAAGCTTGAAGAAATATATACCACAAACCCATAGCACTGTGTGCTAGCGTCACAAAAAATATTCAAAGACAAGTTTTCATCTGATGACTCAAAACATGATCTTGGAAACGTTATTTCATTAAGGCCAGACAGATCCTTTCGAAGCTTTTCCCAGGAATTTTTTATTTCTGGGTCCACTTCATCATCCCATTTCATTTCTTTTTCCCATGTCTTCTTCATGAGAAGACGTCCACGAATAGAAACAGGAATAAATAAAGCAAGAGGGTCAAACAATTTTGACACCTCAGAAAGTAGTTGCCTTTTGGAAGTAATGGACTGAAGTGATACTTCACTCAACTTGAGAATGTCCTGTTGAGGATCATACAGATAACCTAATACTCTTTCCTCGGCGCACTGATGAGCAGAAAGTTTTCCTTCACTTTCAAATAAAGCCCTGAGCTCGGGGTTATTAGTGTTCCACGAAGAAAGGTCAAAGCCACCCTCTTTCATACGAGAGATGGCCTGGAAAGAAATGTTTTTAAGTACGTCCTCAGAAGAATGTGTAAAGCAGAAATTGTCAACATATAGATTATTCTTCAGGAGAAATGAACAAAGATCAGAATTATACTGATCAGCATGATGACGAATGACTGCATTCAAAACGAAAGGACTTACTGCTAATCCAAATATGATGGTAGTATAGCGATAAGCCACAATCCTACCATTTTCTTCCCATAGAAAACAAAATCTATTTTTGTCCTCCTCCAGTTTGAGACGTATCTGCAGGAAAGCTTTGGAAATATCTGCCAATACAACATATTTGTTGGTCCTAAAAGAAATAAGAAGGCGGAAGAGAGAGTTCAAAAGATCGACTCCATGATATGAGGCTTGATTTAAAGACGGAGACCCACCCACTCTTAAACTACAGTTGAAGACTGGGCGCAGTTTTGTTGTAACTTGCTCAGCAGTCTTTATTACAGGACGGTGGGGTATGAACTTGAAGTTATTATAGTTTTGAGGTGATACTTGAATGGGTTCAATTATCCCCTCCCTCTGGTACTGTTTGAAAACATCCCCATATGCAGATGAGAGACCCTGTCTTTCCAGACGTTTTTTAACTCCACGCAATGTAGCTAAAGCTACATGATAATTAGAAGGCACTTCATTGAGAATATTTTCATACCAGGGCAACTCTACATGATATTTTCCATCTCTAAACTCGATTGTCTGATAGAATTTTTGAATGAACACTTCGTCGATAGAGCCCTGATCTGCTGTTTCATTTATACCTAATGATTCGAGGCTGTAGATGTTTTCTAGGCCCAAATCGACATCTACATGATTATGTGTATGCAGAAGAGGGTCAAAATAAGATGCAGAAGGATCGATGATGGTGTTCACTAAGCTTTCGGGGACTTTTGCTGTTGTCAGTTTAGAAATGGACGAAGTAAGTGTTCTACTATCCTCCTGTCACGATCTCCCTTGAGGAGAGGTTTCAAAATCAGATTGCTCTTCTCCAAAAATGACCAATCTCTGAGAGGGGGTCAAAAACGATTTGGCTGGGCCAAATGGGACAAACCCATGGCAGGTTTCAATGGCTCTACCTTTCAAGCACTCTATGATTTTGAAGTGCTTCATTGAAGAGATGACATCAATTCCAATCAAACCATCCACATTTGAAACGCTACTTCCGTGTTTACCTACATAAAAACGGTCTGCAACATGATATCCACTATATGAAACATTATTGATAGCACCCATGAGTCCCTTCACTGTGAAGCTAACATCAAGACTAGGATCTATTAAAACAGATTTTTTTATGAAATTTGAACAACAGATGTTCATATCTAGGTCGACTGTACGAAATGACCTAACCTGCTCTCCCAAAAATGTCTTAATGGAACTGGTGTGCACAGGCAGAGAATCCACTTCCACTTCCAATTTATCTAAAATACAGCTATTGAAAAAACTTAGCTGTGAACCAAAATCCAATAACACTCTTGCAGTTACAATTTTATTCCCTCTTTTTATTTTAAGGGATATTGTAGGAAGAATTTGGCCAGATGAAGTGTTACCTGTATTTATACAGATATTGCTTGAACCAACATCTTCATCATCAAGAACTTGAGGCGCTGAAGAAGTAGATGGCTGACTTGTGGAGACATCTGCACGATCTCTTTTTGCTTTATTTTTTGCATTTGAAGAACAAAGAGCAGTTATGTGAGCACCACTCTTGCATGTGCCACAAGGACGACTAAGGCCAAATCTTTTTGCAGGGCATTTGGAAGATACATGTTTCTTGCTGGAACAGTTTGCACACATTCCCAGTTCTATGCAGCGCTCCCTTCGCAAGCTACCTGTCGGATAAACTTCACAGCCACTCATCGGGTGTTTTCCATTACAAAGTTTGCATTCCATAAATGATGAAGCAGAAGAAGGAACACCACCTCCTGAAGAAGTGGAAGAAGAAGAATCTTTTGGAATAGTAACTTTAGACTCTTTAGACTTTTTTACACTTGTAGTGTTGAAGGAAGAAGTTCTTCTCTCTTTATATGAAGACTTCTGTTGTGAAAGGGCACTTTTATTCTTCTCTTTGGCACCACCAGCAGTTCTATTTCCTGTCCTTTCTAGGGACTTCAAAATGTTCATATAGTTACTCAAAATCAAATTGATGGAAGGATATTCAATCTGGGTTTTTAGTTTGAGTTCACGCAGGAATATAGGAGGAAGCTTGTCAGTAACCAAGTGACTAACAAGACGGTTACCTGCTGTTCCCTCCTCCAGGAAGTCCAAATCGAACTCCTTCAGTTCATGTAAGTTTGCACGAACTTCTGACACAAAGAACCGAGTAGCCTCTAAATTCTTATTATCCAAAACTGGTGCTGAATCAATCTTGTGAAGAATTGTGTCCACTAGAAAAGGCACATCCAGATACACCTCCTTCAGGATTTTGATAGCCACAGAATAGTTCTCATCAACATTAGTTAAGTGTTGAACATCCTTCAAAGCAAAATTTTGAAGATGACTTTTCAAATACTGTAGTTTGGCTGCGTCAGAAAGGTCCTTCCTACAGCCGTATACATTTTCAAAGGACAGGAGAAAAGATCTGAACGAATGTTTATCCTCTCCACCAGAAAAGTTTTGACACTTAAGAGCTGGAATTTTAAGTTCTTGTTGTGGCTTAAAATTCTTCAATATAGAATGTAATTCTTTTCGTGAGACCGAATCACCCTCCTGCGAAGAAGCGGACTTGTGGGACGAAACGTTGGCAGTCGGTCTGATTTCGTGAATTATCCTCTGCAATTGTAGATGATAATGAGAGGACTTAATGACTTCTTCATTTAAGAATGTTGCATCGTGTTTCATGAGACCAGACTCACAGATCTTTGCTTCAATGTCATTGTCATACTGTCTCACCTCCTCCAGACGAAGATTTACCTCATCCAAAATAGCTTCTAGCAGGGATGGACTGGAATCCTTAGAAGATTCATCTGAGAAGGGCTTAAGCAAAAGCGTTATTTTGCGCTTTATGATGCCTCTTGAACGTCGCAATGGTTTTACTTTTTCTTCCACAGCCTCTACGAGGCTTTTCTTTTCCTCTTGAGTGATGGATTCCTCTGTAATCCCTATGTCG
>JABUQX010005394.1:20000-37500 GCA_015478945.1 Trachelipus rathkii | reverse complement strand
ACACCAAATCCTTACACATAATACTCACATCAAAGAGTTCGTTTAAATGACTGAAAATAGCAGGTACTGATTTAAAATATGCTTTTCGCAGAGCAAATTTCTTCAATGAAGTATTCTTTTGTAGCAAATGTATCCGTATTCAACTTTTTGGCAAGTTGTAGTCCTTTTCAGAACGAGTACCTTCAGCTTTGTAATATAGTTTTCCAACACATTCTACACTTCCGGTACAACTGTCAAATCCAAAATAGATTGGATGGTAAAATTTTCTAATGTCTGTATTTTAATATCATTTCACAATACCCTACTCATAAGCCTGATCGTTTCGAGGTAAACATGGTTAACTAACTCAGTAGTAAAATCAGCGAGTTTATTATCAGGAATGTAAATATCCAGGGACTGCTGAAGATGTAGAGTAAATAAAAGTGATCTATACTCTCCATGATTATAATATCAACTGATTAATGATTCTTAACTTCATTTGCTTTTATATAAGTATTAAACTTAGCAGGATACCCCCTCCATTTCACCAGTACCTGTTTATTTTTTCCTTTTCCTTCGTAGCTAATATTTTTTCAATTTTATACTCGTGAGTTACAGGATTGAACCTCACTTTTTGTATTTCTTGTTTATAGAACCCTCCTTTTATTTTTTCACCATCTAAATCCTCCAGATAATATAACTTTAAACTATCACGTCGGTGCGACCGGATATTGTGAACTTTAAAAACTTCAGTAGTCCATCCAGCTTCATATCCTTTTCTGAATCTTTCTTCGGTCCGTGATACTCTTACATAATCGTCCACCTTTATTCCTGAATTATCTTTTATTTTGTTTTCTTTTTCGACCCTAGAGGTGCTACATCCTCTCGTTTTTGACATTTCTAAAGGAGTTGACTTTATAGTTCTATGGTAAGACCTGTTATAAGAATAAGCCAGATCGTCCAGTATATCAATATATTTAAAAGTATTCATTTTAGTAAAATACCTATGCATGCGTTCTTTAATAGTACGCTGTACTCTTTCAACTATAGCAGCTTTGTTTACGGAAAATGTATTGTAATAGCTTATACCATACTCCCAGAGCAACTCCTGAAACTCCCTACCCTTGAACTCCATTCCTGAATCTGTCCAAAATGATTTAGGTGTTCTCCGTTCGTCCTTTATAATTTCAAGTACTGCTCTGGCTACTGTAGCTGACCTTTTATCTTTTAAGGGTTTCAACCATAGGTATCTAGAGTATACGTCAATAGTAAAAAGTACGTATTGAAACCCGTCATTATAAGAACTATATTTAATCATCTCCGTTAAATCTAATTGCCACACACTATCGACCTGGGAGGCTATGGTTTTCCGGGTAGGAAATTTTCTTCTTACAGGCTTATGTAGAGTAAATGCCTCTTCCCCCTCTAGATATTTTTTTAGCTCTTTTTTCTCAATATCAGGATGTCTTAATGAGAATCTAGTGAAACCCCCAAAACTATTTGGTTCCCTCAGGTTGAAGTAATGTTTATCAACTACCTCCTTTGCGTCCATGCTAGCTACTGATCAATGTGTAAACACCATATATATATATATATAATATATATAATATATAATAGTATATATTATATATATATATATATATATTATATATAATATATATATATAAAAATATATAATATAAATAATAAAAATAATAAAAATAAAAATAATAAAAATAAATAATAAAAATAAATAAATAAATAAATAAAAAATAAATAAAATAAATAAAATTAAATAAAAATAATATAAAATTAAATAATAAATAAAATAATGAAAATATATATATATATATATATATATATATATAATACACATCACAATATATATACTATATTATAAATATATATATTAATATATATATATATATATATATATATATATATGCACAATCCCAAAAAATAAAAAGGATAAGGAAATGTAAAAATATAAAAACATTTTATTTACACTGCTACGATAATATTTACACAGAAGCAGTAATATTTACAGTAATAATAATAATTTGGTTTATTTGAATATATTACTTTATTGCATCGAGAATTGCTTGCGTCGTTTCAACGTGTGATTCTAATCCTACTCTTCCATCTCCTGTAATGAACATATACATTTCAGCCGCCGAAATCTTTAGAGTATGATTTTTATATCGGTCGCCACTCATTTCCTCATTCCATACAGTAGTAAAACGATTAAGGTCAACGACCTCTATCATCTTAGCGACGTTGTTAGAGTTAAATAAAAAACTATCACAGTATGTATTATAAACTATTCGGTATCCGGTGTTTATGAGGTCTTCCAAGGTGTTCGTATCTTCTAATCTATGTAGGAATTCATCGTTCATCTTTAGGAACAACTCGATGGATTCTTTACCACTTATTGTAATTGCGTGCGCACTTGGTGAGAAAACAGATGACGCATTGCGACGTAGCCAGCAGCCTATATGTACCCTCGGAATGTTTTCATGTAAGGAAAAAACCAGGGTTAAACGTTTGTGATCTTCAGACCCACCTTGTGATATAGCCAGCCCCCATTCATTTACCACGCTGAGGTTCATATAGTCTTTGGAAGCCCAATCCGAGACAGCTTCCATGATGATGGCGAGACTTTCTACAGAGATGAATAAAGGTTTGTTATAAGCTGGGAGGGGGGCTAAGCATGTAATGTATCGGTCCCCTGATGATCTTCTTCTAAAACGAAGGATGACAGCGCAATGCTGATGCACCACAGACCAAGACGTTAGCTCACTGATCGTGATATTTCTAACTAAGCACGTCATTTCGTTCGTAACACAACTACTAACCACTGGAAGGAGGGAATACAAATATATGGTTTGCCAGAGCACGCGCAGGGTTTATATACATGAATAAGAGGTGGGCGGAGCTTATTTAGCTCCGCCCCCCGATTACTGTCTTACGTTCACTCAACCAATCATCTGATTAGGCTTAAGAGATATGATGGTGAAACATAAGAGGTGGAGTTACACTTTTAGGCCTAATTGCGTTAACCTCGTTCTTGTATATACAAGAATGTTCCTGTGTATTCTTGTATATTCCTGTCCAAAGCGGTTTCTGAATATTTTATGATGAGAGTGAATCAGTTGTAATCAAATGACGTAATGTATATTACATTCTTAACCAGTTTCGCGCTAATTCATTTCGCTTTTTTCTTATTACTTGAGGACTACTTATTGTTTTGCTCTTACGATGTAATATTCCCTTGTAAGGCCTTTCATTAGGACCTACAGGATCGGATACCGATGGCTGATAATGATTTTCCAAATCCTGTAGCCTTTGCTTATTATTAATTAAGCTCCTAGGGAAATTAATGCCCTGTAGTTCACGTTTAATGGCATCCCAACCTGGTATAGGCTTCTTTTTCCAGTCTCGAATTAAGTCTGAGACTAAGTCTACTATATTTGAGCCCTGCAATGGCTGCTCATTAATTACAATCTGGCCTAATTCGTTCCAATTTAACTGATCTTTTAAAGTATCATATAATGCGTTTCCTTTATTCTTCAATGTAGGTGGTAAGCTGTTTTCTAAAACCTTTTTAAAATCCTTTCTTTCATATTCGCGTTGTGAAACTTCATTTGAAACAGGATGCATTCCTGTATACTTGTCTTTGACTTCTAATAATTTTTGTAATATTTCCTGATATTTCAACCTTTTCTCGTCTACATTAACTTTTGAAGTTAATATATCTGCTAATTCCTTTTCAAAAATACGTACCTGTTCAATGCGAGGATCAAGAAGTGTTTCGGGTAGTGGTTGAGGAATAACCAGAGAATTATCCTGTAACTTTGTATATTGTTCGAAGGGGATTACTACAGCCTTCTTCATTCTTACGCGTGATTCCCTGTTAACAGTTTAGACAACAAAGGACCAACTACGGAGAAGAGTAATGGAAGAGGAAAACTCCGCCTCCCTGTTGTAACAGTTTCTTTTTATGCTTTAAATTCTTATTCGTCTTAACTTTACGGATAAGTTTACGAATGATGTTGCTGTGACGACGTAACTTTCTCTTCTGATCAGTTTTCAATGGTATGACCCGTTTTACCATATTTAAACAGATCTCACAGATACAGTTTACAAATGCAGGTTTTTAGTAATTCTCTTTTGCTTTTTTTACTAAGTTCTTATAATTTTCATCAACGGTTAAAGTATCTTATCTCTCTATATCTCTATGGAATATTAAACATTCGATTTCGAAGGTAGAATGTGGGTGCGGAGCAGCACTCTGTATGTGTTCTTAGGATGAGTTCGCACATCAAATAACCGTGCGGGATGAATACCCTTTAATACTTTATAAGAACTCTTTCCTTTTGAAGGGGAAACATTTGACTGGCTAGCACGTTGATCTGACTCATGTCGCGTCTCTGGCCGAAAAGAATCAAATACTGTGTATTCAATAGATACTACGCATAGCTTTGCTTTGGCTGAAAAATGTTCTGCGTATGAAGAAACACCGAGAGATATTTAGATGAGAGAATAAACTGCTAAATGTTTCGGCTACCTCATATTCACCTGGTGCATGAGGTCGTCCAGTATTATTACTTATTGTCCTTTATGTGCTCTAACGATTTACGTCGATAGATGCCTTCATGAAATGAAAAGGTTTTTATATTCGTTAACTTCGTGAAATACGTTAAACACCATATTATTTTCCACAGGAACTCTTCAATATCTCTAATTCACTTATAATTTTAGTATTGAAAATTTTTGCCACAGCCAGTTGACCGCTATAAAGACACGTGCAGTACGGAACATGAATTTATGCACGTCCTCCATGATTGGTAGCTATTAGTTCAGTAAGGATGTAGTATGCATGGATTTCCTTTTTAAATATATTTATACGTTACCCTAAAGGTACGTTCTACGGATATTTCAAACTTACTCTTTCGAAAGCTTTACAAATATGCCACTCGTTCAGGTCGTTTTCCAATAGGTATTCTCTTAGTACATGCACCCCATCTCCTAATATATATGTGAAAAGATCACGTATAGAAATCATAGCATGTTTATTTTCTGGTCCATCAGTGTAAATAGAATCACACCATTGTTCTTTAAACATTGAAATAAATTTATGCACATCTATGGAACTCAAGAAGTATTCAATAATATCTTCAGAGTTAGCCGTGAGCATTTTCTTAAATGTGTAGTATTCCTGATACAGAATATAATGTGCTGTATTTACGTGATTACTCAACATTTCACCCCTTTCACTCTGTAATAGTACCCTCTTGCGAATCTCGGACATATACTTCAACTGTTGTATTCCTGTAATAAAGAATCCATACCGTGTGGGTTTAAATGTACGCAAGTTATACGCTCTCCACACTCTTACCTCCATTCGGCTTATGTCATGTTTCATTGAAAACTCGATAGTGAGTTGTTTAGGTTTCCTCTTCGCACTCTCACTGATAACTACTTTTGCTCCGATTAAACCTCGATGGATTACTACACTGCGAAATGAATGTTTCGGCATGTAAACATACATTAAGTAGTTCTTCTGTATTCATAAATACCCTTTGGTTACTATAGTATGCAAGGGAACTAATACACGTGTAAAAGTCACTGCCATCAGGATTTCTTTTATAAACAATTGAAACTCCACAGTCTGGCAGATTTTCCTCCCACTGTACAATGTCCTGTATAGAGATGAAGCGGTTAAGTCTGAGCATGTTAAACACGTGAAAATAGCAAGGTTCTTTGCACGAAGGTTCGATAACGCTTCTTCCTTGCTTGAAGGTTACAAGGGAACTGAGGTATCATCAGAATATATATATCCTTATCTAGGGAAAGTATATAAGAGGTGTGGTATTATATTCTAATCATTCTTAGGAAAGCTTTTGTCCCGACAGGATGCATTTCTTAACCAGTGCATCTCATGGTTGTTGTAAATCAGAATTAAATCTTTTCAATGTTCCCCCGACTCAAGTTAGTGTGCTTAATAGCAATTACGTATCTATCAACCCTACGCACTCGATTACCAATAGCGATGCACCTTTAGAGTTTATAGTAACTGGTTCAGGGGACTTTTACATCGATCCCTGCGACATCCATTTATACTTGAAAGTGAAACTTTTATCAGAAGACGGAAGCGATCTACCTACATCTGATGATCATGTCGTTTACACTGAGAGTAACTTCCTGTATACAGCTTTCAGCCAGCTGGAAATATTTCTTAATGAAACACCTGTTAATTCAGCTACAGCCTTATACCCATACAAATGCTACATCAACAATCTTTTAAACTTTAGTGAAGATGCGAAACAATCCCACCTGCAATCCTGTGGGTTCTACAGCTTTAAAGATGTAGATAAGCATATTGACAGGGCTGCGAAATCTCCAAATAACACATACGAATTTTACGGTCGACTAATGGGCGATCTACTTAATCAGGAGCGACTTCTACTCCCCGGTGTGGAACTTAAGTTGAAATTGACTAGGGCGGCTCCCCAGTTTGCATTGAAAGTAAGCACTAAAAGCGGAGCTACGAGTTCTCCACCATCCCCAATTTTCAAATTGTTGGAGACCTATATTTATGTACGCAAAGTGAAACTCACGGCTAACAGACATCTTGAAATTGAAAAATCACTTCTTTCCTCAACCGCAAAGTACCCCTTGATACGTGTGGAGACAAAGATTTTTAACTTTACACCTGGATTATCAAATATTAACATCCCCAACATTGTTAACGCTACTCTTCCCTTGAAAGTTGTAGTAGGTATGCTTGAGCATACAGCTGTAACAGGCAAGTATAAAAAGCCGTCCTTTAAATTCCAGCATTTCAATGTAAAACGGATCAGTCTTCAAGTCGAATCGATGGACATTCACACGGTAGGGATTACGAAACGTCTTATAGCACCATTCCCTATGAGTCGCTGTGTTCTAGGCCTTTCTACGAACTGATAGCTCAAACTGTTCAGTGTAGTGATACAGGAACGGGTATTACACTACAAGATTACGTTGACAATTCTAATTTATATGCTTATGAACTAACAGCCGACCTTTCTTCGTCGGCCTCTACTCATTTAAGCGCTGTAACGAGTGGATCATTAGGATTGAATTTAAATTTTGCGTCGAGCTTACAGGTTCCTGTTTCAGTCATGGTCTATATGGAATACCAGAGTCTCATTGAACTAGACAGAGTTAGAAACGTGCTTCTAAGCGGCTAACCATGAACGAGACTGAACTTGGTGTGTTACTGGCATCAGTAAAGGGTTTCAAGCATACATATGCCTGTAATGAATTAGAAAATATAAAAATAAGAGTAAACGGAGGGTTGATATTTAACACTTCACCTAGATGGGAAACTGCTCAGGGACATTGGGCTGTACTGTACAAACTTGATGAAAACTGTATGATTCTAGTTGATTCACTGCATCAATCGACGTTATATTCAGCCCCTTATATAAAGCAATTCCTAAGAAACAATAATTCAAGCTACATGAAAACCTTAACGTTTCCGATACAATCATACTCGTCGCAGCTATGTGGACTCTATGCCGTTTACTTTTTACATGGATTACTTAAAAAGCGCCCTCTTGAAGATCTCGTTAATGTATTCTCAGCTGGAAATCCCATACTCAACGATTTTATTATTGTTCAGGAAATTCTAAAAATGATGTAATTTTACTCAATAAAAGAATATTTTTATAATTGCGTTTCAGTGTATGATTCCTCATCGTATTCCATCTATTTTAAAAAGAAAACTATTCGTATAATAATATTTCCTGTATATATATATATATATATATATATATATATATATATATATATATATATATATATATATATATATATATATATATATTTATATAAATATATACTATATATATATATATATATGCTCACTATTTGCTACTGCCTTCTATATATATATATATATATTAGATTTAAGACATTGTTCCGCTTTTGACGTACATATGTAAACTTTAAAGAGTACTAGTTAACCTTTACGCACATTAGGCTTAAAATACATGCCCTCAGGGCTAAAATGTAGCGTATAAAACCCTTGAAGCCGAGGTGTATTTAGTCAGAGTGTTTCAGGGGATTACCCGTACTGGATGTGAATTACATATGTTCTAATGTAATAATAATGTTTATATATGTTCGAAATCTTAATAATATAATAATTTATTTAATTAAGCGTATATATATATATTTATATTCATTTCTGTTTCAGTGTTTTACACTCTTTGGAAAGAATTGTTGAAGAAGAAAACGAAAATATGTCTGGAAATAATCAAAAACGTATTTAAAACGACGCTTTCGGTGGAATGAAGAGCAGAAACTGTATTGAAACCAATACTAATTGGGAAGTAGTCGAAGAGGGTGGAATTAGTAGAAGCTACTGTACGGACCCTGGGAAGGCGCAATTCAGAAGCTGATGATGGTCAAAAAAACAGAGAGGCCACAGCCATGCAGTGCAAAGGGTAAGTGTCGTTAAATTATTATTATTATTATTATTATTATTATTATTATTATTATTATTATTATTATTATTATTATTATTATTATTATTATTATTATTATTATTATAATTATATATATATATATATAATATATATATATATAATATATACATATATAATATATATATATATATATATATACTCTTTCTCTTATATATATATATATATATATATATATATATATATCTTATATATATATATCTATTCACCTGCACATTTGCTTGTGAGGTGCTTAGACATGGTAGGATCTTGAAATACCTCAACCTACACCGGTGAATACTGGTAAAGATTGGATCTTGGTATAATATCCCTGGATATTGATGAGGGAATATGTGCGAACGCTACGAAGTTTGAGAGAATGGACTATTTTCAGCGTCGCAGCTATTGATAATAGGTTAACCTAGAGTAAGTTTCTAAATTATTTCTTAAACGTTATTATATTCATAGCCGTTATTACAATAGATATTCTTTTATATATAAATATATACTTATAATACTATTTCATTACAGTGTGCTAATGTTGAAACAGTCAAGGGCCAATGTGTCAATAAAGTCGGAGGTGGACGGAATGCAATTAGTCCTGTTAAGAGAAGGCTTATATCCAAGCTCGAACGCCGTAAGCTTCAACGGAATAATGAGGAACGAGACAGAACAGAAGCATCAGTCAGTGTTACGGAAGAGGAGGGTACTGCTCAACCTACTGAAGGATGTATTTCTACAAACCAGCCCAATGAGGATGGAAATCAAGGAATGGTATGTACATTTCAATACATGATTTTCCTATATATCTCTATAGCTGTTCTATAACAATCTACATTTTGTTTTTATATTTACATACATGTTTTCTTCCTTCTATAGATTACACGTAGGAAAACCCGCAGTCCTAATAAGAAGAGGTTGATCTCGAAACTTGAACGTCGCAGACTTCGTCGTATCGTAGAAGCCCAAAACCAAACTGTGTCAACAGGTCGTGATGCCGTAGATGGTAAATCCAATCCAAGCGATACACACCAGGCCGCCTCAGGTGCTTCTAGGCCTCTCAACGCTGAGACCGCAAAACAAGGAGAGGTAAGCATATTTCAAATTCAGGAATACGTATATATTATCCCTATAACAATCTACATTTAGCTTACACGTTCCTTTTTCTCCTTTCAACAGAAATCATCTGGAGTGCCTCACCAATCAGACTTAAATGATGGTGAATCTCCAAATACACGTGCAGCTGCCCCCGTTCCCTTATCTGAAGCGAATATCCCCCCTTCGGAATCGTCGGTAAGTTACAATCTAATTATTCTATATATTACTGAAAAATATTACTGAAAAAATATTGTTACATATTAGTATGTTACACAGTTGTTTATGAATTTTCATTCTTTTTCCAGAGAAAACCTAAACAGAAAGGGAATCCTGGACGGATTGTAGATGACGGGGCTGTTGCGGGTCCTTCACGTGTTGAGGTGTTTCATGACGATGAGGAGGAAGAGGTTGATGAATCGCCTGCACCTTTCTCTACAGAATTGTTGAAGGTAACACGTGAAGGATCTACGCGTAACTCAGGGATCATCGATAACCACCGCTTCAGAGTACGTATCGACACCAGGCGGATCTTTAATGGAAATCGAGACATCAACGATGTGTTAGTAGCTGTCATACACCGCGTGATAGAACAGGTAAGAGAAGTAGTGACATATTGGGAATATACCCTCCGGGCAGGTTTCCTTTTACAGTTGCAGGAACCAGGGGGCAATTCCACATACCCAATTCCTCATGAAGAGATATAGGCCAAATCTGGCTAGGTATTTGTCGGACCGTTTTCTAGAACTCTTTCAGTCTGGTGACCAAGCCATGTTGGACGATTTCATTGTAGATGTCCAGATATGTCATAACCCAGAGGGTAATGGTCCAATTGACCCTTCATCTGTGAACTTTATACACCCCCACGTCAATAAAGTACACCTAGGTATAAATAACGACAATAGGGAAATAACAACCAGTGTGGGATGCGGGTTCAGAGCTATAGCAGCATGCTATAAGCTCCACACTCATGTACCAGACGAAGATGCACCTAAAATACAAACATTTACACCTCAGAATCTACATAAAATAGGTGGACAGATCGCAATTCGCTGCGGATTGACTTATGAAGTACCCCTAAAGGCAGATGATTTTGCCGTAATAGAGGAGACATTAGGTTGCCGTATATTTGTTTTCTCTAAAGATGAGAACGGTAAACTCGAGATAGTGTTTAAACCGCATGAACAGAATAGGGACTTACCTCTTTTTGTAATAGGATATGATCCCGAAGAAACGCATTATTATCCTTTTCCAGGAGACTCTATCAAGATAGCTTTAGGTAGTGTGGAGCCTGAGAATATCAAGGGGCCAGTTTTTTGTCATCAATGTTATAGTTTCACAGACCATTTAATTAATCATTTACAAAACGAATGCACGGAGTACAAAAGTGTGCAGGCAATAGCAGCTTTATAAATGTAAGGAAAAAGAGGCGACCACATCTGCCATTGTGATAAATGCAATCGGGATTTCTATAATGAAGCTTGTCTTAAATTGCATAAAGACCTCACCTGCAAATACCTTAACGTGTGTAAATTATGCGATAATGAGATAGTAGCTAATAAAAAAGGAGAACACCAACATGACTGCATGCATATTAAATGTGGAATGTGCGACGTGAAGTATGGAATAGAAGGTGATAATCACCAATGTTTTATGAAGAAAATCAAGGTTCCTACAGATGATGCCTTCGCCAAGCGTAAGCCCACCTTTACATTTTATTATGATATCGAAACCTATAATCATAATAGTCGTGAAGAGGAAGGAGGCCGCATAAAAACGGATATGTTGCCCTATATTCTAGTGAGTATGCTAGTATGCAATAACTGCGGGGAGAAAGACCTAGACAATTCATCACCGTGTGAGACTTGTGGAACTGTCCGAACTGAAATATTCAAGCTGAATCTGGAAGCAACCGGTGAGTATGAGAAGTGTCCTGTCGATCTATTTCTCAACTATATATTCAGATTTGCGGAAAAACACAAGAAGACCAACATACTAGTTGCAGCTCATAATGGCGGTAAGTTTGACAATCAGTTTGTTTACAGCAAACTGCTTGCCAGGCCTACCGTCCATTCCATATCCTCCAACCCTGTGAAACGCGGAACCAAAATAATAACTATGACAGCTAACCACAACATCCAGTTTAAGGACACGTTAATGTTTATGCCCTGTGCACTGAAAAAACTACCTAAGTGCATGGGCATTACAGGTGAACTTTCTAAAGGATTCTTTCCTTACCGTTTTCTTACCCTCGAGAATATAAATTACAAGGGTAAAATTCCGGATAAGGAAACCTTTGAGACACATCGCATGTCCGACAGTGAAAAGGCTGATTTTGAACGTTGGTATCAAACATTTAACAATAAGGACTACGATATCATGAAGGAATGTATTTCTTATTGTGAACAGGATGTTAATATTCTTCGTCAATCCTTCGAGAAATTCAGGGGTATCTTCCTTAAGGATCATAAAGTTGACTGTCTACTTGATTGTTCTACCATTGCTGCATTATCGTTCATGGTATATAAAATGCACTATATGCCTGAAAATACACTGGCCCATATAGGACGTACTGATGATTCAAACTACTCGTATGATGGTGTGAAATGGCTCACATTCATGGAGCTGTATAAGGGTCATCGAATCGAACATGCAAGGAATGGTGGCGAGCGTAAATTTAAAATCAAAAACAGGTACCTAAAGCCTGACGGCTACGTTGAAATTCCAGCTGAAGACCATGTGCCCTTTGACCTTAACGAGTTCTTATCGTCCCGGCAACTCAACGTTAATGAACAAATGATAGAACTGAATAACAGACGACCCCCTCCTCCAACTGGAACAACCATGAAGAAGATTGTCTTGCTCTTCCACGGTTGTGTAAAATTCTCCTCTACATCATGGTGTGATTTTTGTTTGGAAATTCTGAGCCGGGCCGGAGCCAGGAGGGAGCAGGGTTTATGGAGCATATGTAAAAATTTGTTTTTCAGGAATTGTTTAGCAAGTGAAAATAATTCTGCCAATGTCGGAACATAGCAATTTTGAAATGGAGCTGTAGTAGGTGTTCGGAGCCGGAGCCGGAGCCGGAGCCGGAGCTGGAGCTGGAGCCGAAGCCGGAGTTGTAGCCGGAGCCGAATTAGAGATTTTTATCACTAAATTTTCTTTTATTAAAGTATTACAGCTTTTGAGGAGGTGCGGCTGATAATTTTGGTCAGGCCAGAGCCGGGCCCAGACTGGAGCCGGATCAGGAGCCGGAGCCGGGTATTTTAAAATAGTGTAACCGGTATAAAGTGAAACTTCCTCTGCCCGAAGCCTCCGCTAAATAATTTTAAAATGGATCCGAAGCCAGCCGGAGCCGGAGCTGGAGCCGGAGCCGGAGCCGGAGCCGGAGCCGGAGCCGGAGAAAAAGTATACATTTTTATCAATAAATTATTATTATTTTTTTTGGGGGAGAGTAAAGAATTAATATGCCTGAAGTCTTAGATAAAAATTTTGAAATTGAGCCGGGCCGAGGAGCTGGGCGGAGCTGGAGCCAGGCCAGGTTAAAGATTTTTTTTCTATGTGAAAATAATTTTGCAGGAAGTTGGAGCTGAGCAATTTTGAATTTAGCTAGAGCCGGAGTCAGATCCGGAGCCGGAGCCGGAGTCAAAGTATAATTTATTTAAAGAATTTTTTTTGAATGTGAAAATGATTTTGCAGGAAGTTGGATCTGAGCAATTTTGAATTTAGCCCGGGCGGAGCCGGAGCATGAGCCAGGCCAGGCCAGACCAGGGCCGGGCCAGGCGGGTGGAGCAGAGTCAAAGTATAATTTTTAAAGGAGAATTTTTTGCATGTAAATTTTTTGCAGGAAGTTAGACTGAGCAATTTTGAATATGGCTGGAATCGGAGCCCGGAGCTAGGGCCGGAGCCATAGCCGAACCAGGGTTAGACCGATATAATTTTTAAAAATTTTTTGCATGTGAAAATAGTTTTGCAGGAAGTTGGAGCTGGGCAATTTTGAAATAAAACCTGTGCCGGTGCCGGAGCAGGTGCCGGAGCAGGTGCCAGTGCCGTTGACGGAACTGGAGCTGGAGCCAAAGTATAATTTTTTTTCTAAAAGTACTTTTGCAAATGAAGATAATTCTGAAAAATCGGAGCTCAAAAATTTTGAAATGAAAATGGAGCCGGAGCCAGACCGGGTATAAATTTGTAGGAGTATATATTATTTTCCATTATATAAATTATATATATATATATATATATATATATATATATATATATATATATATATATATATATATATATATATATATATATATATATATATTATATATTTTTTCTCTTTTTTATATATATTTTTTTTTTATATATATACTGCTATTTTAATATATATATATATATATATATATATATAACATATATAATATATATATATATATATATATATATATAAAATCTGAAGATCGCTTTATCAAATGTCTGTTCAATTTCACTTTATCAGCATCTCTGATCAATTTTGCTTTATCAGTATCTCTGTTCAATTTTGCCTTATCAGCATCCTAGAATTTCGCATCATTAGCATTTCCGTTCAATTTCACTTTATCAGCATCTCTGTTCAATTTCGATTTATCAGTATATCTGTTCAACTTTGCCTTATCAGCATCTCCCTGCAATTTCGCTTTATGTACATTTCTGTTCAATTTCACTTTATCAGCATTTCTGTTCAATATCGTTTTATTAACATTTTGTGCGATTTCACAAGGAAATAAAAAGTATTTATATCATTATATATATATATATATATATATATATATATATATATATATATATAACTATATAGATATATATATATATATGTAACTGCTATAACTCAACTCTTTGCTATATATATATATATATATATATATATATATCTTATACTTACTTTGGCTTTGCTGTATAACGTTTGCATATATATATATATAAGATATTTATATAGAACGTTTTCTCCCAATATATATATATATATATATATATATATATATATACGCCATATATATATATATATATATATATATAACATAACAACATATATATATATATACATATATATATACTCTTACCATATATATATATGATATTTTTGACATTTTTTGAAATACCTTGAAAAATGAAAGTTAATAAAAGTAATAAATTGGGATAAATACGGGTTTGGTCAAAAAGTACCCAACCCGGACTTGCATGCATTTTTTCGAGCCCGGACACACGAGGGATAAATAATTATAATTATTAATTAACTAATTAATTAAAAATAAAGAGTTATAAAAAATTTTTACTTTCTGTAAGAGGGAATAAATTTCAAGTTTTTGTTTTTGCGTTTTTCTCAAAATTTATTTTTTCCCATATCAACTGAGATAAAAAATCATTAAAAAAAAAAGTTTACGTTCTATAATGATAAAACTTTCCAGAAACTTTCCATATTGACCCTTCAAGATGTACACAAAGTTTTATTAAAATCTGAAAAATCATATTAGTGATATGTCTGATTGAAGTAAGAACCTTGAAAAAAATTTCAAAATTTTGAAAAAAAATTTAAGAAATTGTCATTTTTTTTTTTTTTTTATAATATCAAAGGTAAATGATTATATCTTTATTACTACATTATATTTACGTACTTTCGTGAAGTTATTTTTGAAATATCTTGAAAAATGATACTTTTATGAGCTTTTTAGTGAAACAAGTACGAAATTCAGAACTTGGGGCTCCCCCCCCCCAAATTTCAAACCACTTTTCAGATTTCTTTCAAACTTTCAAGATTAATGTATTAGAGTTACACCTCAAAAAATACAAGTTTTCTTTAAGATTAAACGAAAACGTGAAATTTTATACAGGGTCTCCTTAATGAACAAATGATAGAACTGAATAACAGACGACCCCCTCCTCCAACTGGTACAGCAATGAAGAAGATCGTCTTACTCTTCCACGGCTGTGTATTTCATGGGCACCAAGCATGTAAGAAAGGTTTAGAAAGTGTCCATGGCGTGTCAAGTCTTGATAGGTACAGCAAGACCATGAGACAAGAAGCGGATTATAAAGCCCAAGGTTATGAAGTAATTAGAATATGGGAATGCGAATGGGCTAAAATGAAAAAAGAGTGTGAGGTCACTGTTGTAAACACCAACGACGAAACACGGACTGAGAAGCTGGGCAGATACGTGCAATCAATTGGAAATGACCTTGCAAATGCGAAACTAGAGGTAGGTGCAGCTTTGTACGGTGGCCGTACAGAGCCCTTCGTCTATTACTATCCACCGACAGAAGGCGTACAATTGAAGTACCTAGACTTCACTTCATTGTATCCTTTTGTCCAGAAAACAAAACCCTTTCCAGCCGGCACACCCACGAAACTTGTAGGTAGGGACCTTCCTTCCATAGAAAAGTTCGTTCAAGAAATGGATACCACTTATTTCGGCCTCTCGTATGTTTCGGTATTACCACCTAAGAATCTGTACACTCCTGTCCTCCCTGCCCGCTATGACAATCGTTTAATATTTTCACTTTGTAGAACATGCAGCGCATCCGGCTATGAAGGCAAGTGCAGACACAACGATAACCAACGTATGTTAAAAGGTGTATACTGCAGTCCTGAGTTGGAATTAGCTGTAAAGAAAGGCTATGAGATTAAAAAGATCCACGAAATATGGACATTTACTCCTTCAAATGACATTTTCGGCAAATACATTGAAACATTCTTGAAATGGAAGACTGAGGCTTCGGGGTTACCGGATGGGATAACCAATAAAGACTGTGAAGAATTCTTTCAATACCTGCGAGATTTCAAGGACATCGAGGGCGTAACACTTGATCCAGTAAATATTAAAAGTAATCCTGGAATGCGATATATAGCCAAGCTGCTCCTCAATTCATTATGGGGAAAACTAGCTCAACGTATTCCCATGAATGAGGATATCGTATGCACGAGTTACGCCCAGGTCTGGGACTTAATGAAGAGAGCGGATCTTAAGGTTAGAAATATCATTGTAGCTGGTGATAAACATATAGTTGAAGTCACACATACTGGCTTCACTAATAAAACGGCAAAGGCAACAAATGTAGCTGTTGCTTCCTTTACCACAGCTTACGCTAGGGTCGAATTATATAAACTCCTCGATTCTCTAGGTCAGCGGGTACTATACTGTGATACCGATAGCTGTGTTTTCACAGCCCGTGAAGGCCAATATATTCCTGATACTACGGGAAAATTCTTAGGAAACCTGACGGACGAGATAGGACCCGGGGATGTAGCTGATAGTTTCGTGTGCACAGGTCCCAAATCCTACGCCATTCGAGTAAAGAAGAGTGATTCGAGTTTTGCTTACATTTTAAAAGCAAAAGGATTAACGTTGAATAAGGATACCGAGCACATAATTAATTTCCAGGGCATGGCGAAGATTAACTTTGATAAGATGATTAAGGATGTGGAGAAGACCAAGAATCGTGATTGGATGGTCTTAAACGATGGATGATAACCACTTCTACAACATGATCAAGGATACAGACGTAACAGCATTAGCTGTTACGCAAATGATGAGTGAAGAAGATGGTGAATCTTCACTTCACAAAGATATCCATAATCTAGACGACTCCGCTCAGCCATACGTAAATAATGATAAACATTACCGTGAAGTGAGGGTTCTGATGTGAAAATGCGTGCCCGTAAGTAGGTATGCGTCACTTTAATAAATGGCATAAAAGGTTCCGCCACACCTCAAATAAGCGGAATCTTGTTCTAGGTAGTGCCCGCACTGTAGCACAGGGGTATGATGGAACGTTAATTTCATTGTTAAAATAAAATATAATTTCATTGTAATGTATAATTATAATATATGTATATATTGTTAAAATAAAATATTTATTTGTTTTATAATATATGTATATTTTACTAAAATAAAATATTTATTTGTATTACTCTTTCATTACCA
>JABUQX010005394.1:2500-15000 GCA_015478945.1 Trachelipus rathkii | reverse complement strand
ATTTAAAATGAGAATAATTATTTACATAACAACGCATTGACTCAAGAGTTGAGGGCACTATTATATATATATATATATATATATATATATATATATATATATATATATATATATATATACTATATATAATATATATATAATATATATATATATATATATAATAACTCATATATATATAATAACCATACTATATATATATATATATATCTTTCTATATATAATATATATATGTATAGTGCTCAACTTGAGTCGTTGTTTATGTAAATAATTATTTCATTTAAATAACAAATAGAAGTTATAGTTCTAAAAAACATTCATAATTAGATTTAAGTAAATGCATTTGTAAATATGTGTTCGAACAAAGTCATTTTATAAAGATTCACTAAAAGGTATTTGACGAATTTCAATTTTAGTATTTGAAGCCACCAATTCCTTAGGCTTTAAAAGACAATTCAGCTTAGCCAGCAGGAGGGTGAGAAGATAAGGCTTTGAAAATTCTTCACAAGACTTGGGTGACTCATCACCGATGTAATGTGCGGCTTCAGAAGATCAACTTGCGGCGTCACTCTCTGGACAATCCTTATAAAAACAATGTTCTCTGGAGACGTCGCCTCAGTCTACTCTTTAACCTCCCGAGACTGATTAGATGACAAACCGTACTATAGTTTAATGAAATTCCATCATAATCATTTGCTTCCATAGACGTCAAAAAATGCAATCTTCACCACCAATACCTAACAGATGGAAATATTTTTAGCTACAATCCAACTAATACCTGTACACTGGCATTCAAGTAAACTTGTAGAATAACCCTGTACAGAAAAATAACCCTTATACTATATATATGTATATACTTATCTCCTGCTGCATATAACCTTATTCAGCTGCTGCTCATAACTTCTCCATATGTATGCCATAGCCAACAACCCAACGCCACCTGCACTCTTGCCTGCCTCACTATGGGTAAGGAGGCCTGAATTATTAATAATAAACTGCAAAATATATTGGTTAGTAAATCACAGGGCCTCCTACCGTACCTAAACTTGGCGTCACTATTTAGTACTGATTTCTGCCATATATTATATGTAACAGCCCTTATAGCCAACTTGTATATATATATAATATATATATGTATATATATATATATTACTATATATATATATATATATATATATACATATAATCTTTATATATATATATATATATATATATATATATACTAACTATATATACTTTGCTAACATAACTATATATATATATATTAACATATATATATATATATATATATATATATATATATATATATATATAATATAACTTATATATATATACTTATTAGTTAGTAACAAAATTTTTACAGGTCTCTCTACACACTTACCTACAAACTTAGCGTCCTATTGCTCTGATTTCTAATATATATATATATATATATATATATATATATATATATATATATATATATATATATATATATATATATATATATATATATATATATAATATATATATATATATATATATATATCTATATATATATACATATATATATATATATAACTATATAATATATATATATATATCTCTTTCTAAACTATATCTTTCATATATATATATATATATATATATATATATATATATATATACTCCACTTATATTATTAAAGTTAGTAATAAATTTTTACATAATCCTTGATACCTACTAAACTTAGCGTCTTATTTATTGCTGATTTCTAATATATATATATATATATATATATAATAATATATTATAATATAACTCTAACATAATATAACTTGCTCCAATATATATGTATATATAACTTCACTCTTTCTTTCTTAACTATATATATATATATATATATATATAGAGAGAGAGAGAGAGAGAGAAGCTTGTCAACTCTATGCACGAAACAGCAACTAAACATTAGGACATCCACAAATTCAAATAAAAACGCAAACTGTTTGCCAAATCAAACAAGTTTTCTTTCAATTTTAAAAATATTCAACAAATTTAATTTCTTTCTGTCTTTTTTTTTATGAAACGTTGAAACATACAGATATTTTATAATCTTACATAAAGTGAATTGGATTCAGATTTTTTTTCTAGAATATATATATATATATATATATATATATATATATATATATATATATATATATATACATATATATATATATAACTATATATATATATATATAAATAAATATGTATATATATATTTTTATCTATATATATATATATATATATATATATATATATATATATATATATATAACTATATATATAAATATATTTATACTTATATATTATATATATATATATAATATAATATATATATATATATATATATATATATGTATATATATAACATAATAATAACCAGCCTTATGTATGTAACCATATACATATAACCAAATATATAGAGTATATATGTATGTATATATATATATATATATAATAACATAACATATATATATAACATATTATATATATATATATATATATATATATTTCTTTAACTCTTTATATAATATATAATAATATTAATAATTATAGATATGTATTTGTACAATATATATATAACTTAATATATATATATCTATATAATAATATCATATATATATATATAGCTATATATAGCATGTATATATATATATGTATAATAACAACATATATATATATATATATATATATATATAACTAACTCTATAATAGTAATAACAATATACTGCTCATATGCTAATATAAATTGGCGGCTCATGTGATTAAATTTATTAGCGGGTAAGACAAAATCAATATATATATAACTATATATATATGTATATATATATATATATATATATATATATATATATATATATATATATATATATATATATATATATATATATATATATACTTAGTTCTTCAACTATTAACTATATATATATATGTATATACAATATATATCAACAATGCAAGAGAATGAATGGTTTTAAATATGAATCACTCACTGTATTCCACATATTCTAACATTTAATAGGCCTAAAACGCCAGAAAAGAATTTAGTAATTTTTAATGAAACTTAAATCCAAATACATTCTAATATCCCCAAAATATAAATCTAACAGCTCATTTTTATTAAAAACACACAAAATCAGTAATAACTTAATATAATACTAAATAATATGAAAAGTGTATTATTACTAACTAAAACTCCACACAAAATCATTCCCATTAATAACATGAAAATGCAGCTACGCTGGTCTACAGAGGTAAGCCCAGTAGCCAGGAAGAGTCTGTAATTCAAGCGCGTTTTCTCATACTTTCTAGTTGAGTCAATAATTTACGTAAATTATAAATTAAATAAGTCGGTATAAGAGATGATCAAGGTAGAATAAAATTATTAATTAGTTAATTATTATAATTATGTTATTAATAATATTATTATTATTTAAATGACTGCTACTGAGTCAGGCATCAAGTTTGGGCCCAACTGTAGAAAAAAAAAAAAACTCGACTCAGACACGTAACACTAGCCACCGATCGCTACTATTAAAAGGGAATCGAGTAGAAATTGATGCCGTCATCTTAAAAGCTAGCCTTCGAACGAATCATTATATATATATACATATATATATATATATACATATATATATATATATATATATATATGTATGTATATGTATATATATATGTATATATATATATATATATATCAATATATATAACTGCTATATATATATATATATGAAACCAGCATATAACCAACCAGCCATATATATAACCAACTTATATATACATATATATATATATAACATAATATAATATATATATATATATATAATAACCAACCAACATATATATTCTTCTTTGCTATATATATATATATATATGTACATATATATATATATATCATATATATATATATATAGTACTTAATATATATATATATATTTATTTCTTTCTTAACATATATATATATATAACTATATATATATATATATACCTCTTTCCACTATATATGCATATTATATGATATATATTATATATATATATATATATATATATATATATATATATATATATATATGAGAAATATATATATATATATATATATACCGCCATCTTTCTTTCTATGTACCAACCATAATATGTATAGCCAGCCAGCTAGCAACCTTGTATGTAACAATATAGCCCAACAGCCGCCTTGCTTGCAACAACAGCAGCAGCAGCATGTAGCCTTAACTATAGCACATATGCTGCTTGCAATATCCCAGCCGCCTTAGCGCTGTATATCATATATATATACATATATATGTATAATATAATAATAATACTTGTATATATATATATCTTTATATAATAATATATGTATATGTATACTCTTATGCTCACCTTGCTCTGCTACTACTACCCCAATATGCTTGAGCTTAATAGAGATTTTTTTTCTCATTTTCTGTCAAAAGGAAAATTCAAAGTAAAACTCAATTAAATAACTCGTGTTGCATGCAAATTATTTTTATATATATTTAAATAATAAAAGTATTTTCGTTTATGTAAATGAAGTCGAAGCTTCTTAAGGCTTCTTCTTTTCTTCTTCTCTTCCTTTCTACCTTATTTTTACTTTGTCTCTTCTTAATTTATTATCATTATTATTTTTACTATTATTATTATTACCATTACTATTACTATTATTATTATTACTATTATTATTATTATTATTATTATTATTATTATTATTATTATTATTATTATTATTATTATTATTATTGTTATTATTTTTTTATTATTATTTACAGAAATACACATTCTATGATTATTATTCTTTATGTTTCTTATGATATTAAAGGCGTTTTTGATTTGGCAAGAATTCTTCTAAACGGAAGAAGTTCTTCACTTTCTCATTTGATTTGTCAATATTCTTTCAAACGGAAGTAAATTTTCTAGCGAAATCAGGAATTTTTCTTCCATCCACAAGGTTGCTAATTTTCGGTCTTCACGTTCTTTACTTTTCTTGACTTGAGTTTGTGACGTCACATGAAATCGTAAAAAAATGTTTTTTTAATGTTTTCAAGTTTTCGAACCACTATTTTATCTTCGAAATATATTAATTATGTTATTTTCCAAAGAACTGGTGAAATATAATTATAAAAAAATTACAAACTTGAGAAATTTTATTTCTCTGTTATAATCAGGGATGGCACGAAAAAAATCAAATGAAAAAAATCAGTTGAGTTTTTTACTTGATTTTTTTATAAATAAATCATGATTTTTTTGATTTTATTGATTTTTTTGATTTTTTTGATTTTTTTATTTTTTTTATTATTTTTTATTTTTTTTTATATTTAAGTGATTTAACTTCAATATAAATAAAAAATAAAATAAAACTATATATATTATGAAGTTTTTAATGTATTTTTTTCCATTTTCAACAAACTATTGGCATTGTAACGTAAGTCTGTAACATTCTTTAGTGTTTCTGTTTCATTGTTTCCATTGTAAATTTTGAACCCAGAGCTAGGGCCTAAGGTTAAAAATTGAAAATTAATGCCAGATGCAGACTAATTATATATATATTGTTTTTGTATAATGTCGTATAATAGATATGTTAGGCCAGTATTTGAATATTGAATCAATATTGTCTACAGTTTTAGCACTCTTATTAAAAAAGACATAGATATGCTGAAGAGGGCGCAACGTAAAGCAACGAGGAGGTAGATTTTGGCTTTGAGGATAAGAATAGGCGTGAAGTTGTCTAGATAGGCTCATGTGGCTTTTAAGTATTATTCTAATTTATTATTATTATGGGTTGACTGGGACATTCTAGGGGGCCAATGCAGCTTCTTAATAATTAATTTTTGTTGATTTGACTGGGACAGTCTAAAAAGAACCATGACGGCTTCTCAGGTATTATTCTTATTTATTATGAGTTGACTGGGACATTCTAGAGGGGTCAATGCGGCTTCTTAATTATTATTTTTAATTATTAATTAATAATTTCGGTTGACTGGGACAGTCTAGAATCTAGCATGCGCTTCTTAAAAGTATTATTCTTATTTATTATTTAATATTTATTATGGGTTACGACTGGGACATTAGAGGGCCAATGCAAGCTCTTGTTATAAGAGAATTTTATTGAGGATTTGACTGGGACAGTCTAAAAGGAACCATGCGACATAACTAGTGATAATTCTTATTTATTATGAGAGTTGACTGGGACATTTCTAGAGGGGTCAATGCGGTTTCTTAATTTTTATTTTTAATTATTAATTGTATATATATTTTCTGTTGATTTGACTGGGACAGTCTCGAATAAGCTTATGCTGCTTCTTAAGTATTATTCTTATTTATTCATTTTTGTTGGTTCACTGGGACATTCAAGGGGGGCCAATGTGGCTTCTTAATTATTAAATTTTTATTGATTTGACTGGGACTGGTCTGAAAGGACCACGTACGGCTTTTGTATTATTCTTATTTATTATGGGTTGACTGGGACATTGCGAGAGATTGTGCGGCTTAGCCCATATTCAGGCAGTGAGTGAGGCTGTCAGCCTCCCAGTGTGCACGTTATCCACTGGCCTCCTGTCAGAGCCCATACAGCCACATGGTGGAAACTGTCCCATTTAATAAAAATAATAAGCGGCATTGCCCCTCATCCCCAGTCAGCTGTCAATGAAAGTAAAGGTACTTCCGGAAGCCGTATGGGCCTAATCGGCAGTCGAAGCCAATATAATTAGCAATTAAAAAGGTAATAAGGGTGGCAGAGTTACTACAGGTATTACGATCAGCTGCCTATAAATAAGAATGTACATAAGAAGCTGCATGGTCCTTTGTCCCAGTCGACCCAACAAAAATGAACCACATTGGCCCCTCTATGTTCCGGCAACCATAAAAAATTAAGGATAAGATTAATTTATAATAATAATTAGTCCAATAAGTGTTTCTCAAATTTGAAGCAACATGCTACCTACATATCCCGATCAGCCCGCTACATCAGTAATAGTGGAGTAATAATTAAAAAGCCAACATTGGCCCCCACTGTTTCTGTCCCCCAGTGTCCATAATAGTAATAAATAATAACAAGTCCCAGAAAGCTGCATGGGCTATCTGGAGCTGTCCCAATCAGCACTGTGTTGGCAATAAGAATAATTTATTTTTTAATTATTATTATAGACTGGACATTGCCCATGCAGCCTACCAATTGTGTCTTGACGTGGCGCACATTGATTGACTGGGACAGTCTAGGTAGGCCCATGTGGCTTCTTAATTATATATACTATTCATTAATTACATTAATTATTATTAAAAGTTTTTATTCTAAATTTTTATGGGTTAACTGGGACATTCTAGAATAATGCACGGCTTATCAAATTATTATTTTTATTGGTTGACTGGGAAAATCTAAAAAGGCCTATGCGGCTTCGCAAGTATTATTCTTATTTATTTTTTGAGTTGACTACAGGACATTCTAGAGGGGATCGTGTGGCTAATTATTAAATTATTATTTTTAATTATTAGTATTATTATTTGACTGGGACGGTCTAGATAGGCCCATGATGCTTCTTAAGTATTATTCTTGTTTATTATTTATTATGGGTTGACAGGACAGCGATTCTGGGGGAGCCAATGCGGCCTAGCGGTATTAAAAAATTTTATTGGTTGACTGGGACAGTCTAAAAGACCCGCACTGCTTCTTAAAGAGTAGTATTCTTGGCCCATTACAGATGAGCTGGGACATTTCTAGGGGTCAATGCAGCTTCTTAATTATTATTTTTAATTATTGTTATTGTGGTTGGAAACTCAGGAGTCTAGATAGGCCCATGCGGGTTCTTAAGTATTATTCTTATTTATTATTTATTATGGGTTGTGACTGGGACATTCTAGAGTGTCCAATGCGGCTATTGAAATTGTAATTTTTATTGGTTGACACAGGACAGTCGGCCAGGACCATGGGGCTTGGTATTGTTCTTATATATATTATAGGTTAACTGGGACATTCTAGGGGTCAATTTGGCTTCTTAATTATTAATTCTTAGTTTTTAATTATTATGGGTTGGCTAGAAGACGGTCTGAATAGGAACATGTGGCTTCCTGAATTATTATTCTTATTTATTAATTATAATGGATTGGTGACTGGGACATTCTAGAGGGGCCAATGCGGCTTTTTATTATTCTTAATTAGTAATTATTGTTGGTTGACTGGGACAGTTTGGTAGGCCATACGGCTTCTTGAGTATAATTACAATTCATTAGTATATTAATTATTATTAAATTATTCTTGATTACTTAATTTTAAGGGTTGAATGGGATACTCTAGATTGGATTCTGCGTCTTCTTACTGTCTCTTTATATATATATATATATATATATATATATATATATATATATATATATATATATATATATATATATATATATATATATATATATATATATATATATATATATAAATATATATATATATATATATACTATATATATATATATATATATATATATATATATATATATATATATGCTATAACTATATGCCTATGCTATATATATATATATATATGTAGCAATAACTTAACTCTATTTCGCGTGACGTCACGAATCTTCAAAATATATTAATTATGTTATTTTCCAAAGAACTTGTCCAATATAATTATAAAAAAATTACAAAATTGAGAAATTTTATTTCTCTGTTATAATTATCATTGTTGTGACGTCACTCGAAGTGATCATGTTTCAAACATGTTTTTAAAACATATATGTATATATATCTATGTATGTATATGCCATCATATATATAACCAACCACTCTTTCTTTGCTGCTCTTAACCTTAGCATATGGCACATATGTACTTTATGTATAACTATAACTTTCATATATAATATATATATATGTAAGCTTATAGCATAATATATATATATCTTTCATCTTATTTCTTCTTTATAATAGCGCCATGCCTTAACCAGTAATATAATAACTTAACATATATATATATATATATATATATATATATATATATATATATATATATATATATATATATATATATATATATAAACATATAAAAAAATATATATATATATTTATATATAAATATACTTTGCTTATATATATATATATATATAAGTAAGCTATAACACTAAAAAATCCTAATTAATAGCCTTTATAGGCTTAGGTCTGTGCTGTAAAATGTAAACAAACTCAAAACTGAAGAATGTTTATTTGATTTTTCATCGAAAATGAACTCAAGAACGTCCTTCGATTTGGAAGAAAAACTTGCCAAATCTAAAACGCCTTTAATTTCAACGTATTTTTTACAAGTTCTTTCTATTCTTGTAAATAAATCTTTATTTTTAGAAGAAAATTTATTAAGAACTATTTTAAGAATAAAAGAAGTTAAAGCCTTTAATATTATACCAATATTTTGCCTGCATACTTCAGGCATGATCACTGTTAACTAACTATTTTTATAATGCAGCTTACAAAAAAAAATTTCTAAATAAAAAAAATCGCAAGGAAATTCTCTACATTGCTATGGCAAAGTTCAAAAGCTATTTGATGAAAAATTAAAAAAACTTACATCATCTTGCAAATACATCTATTATCATGGATACCAGGTGTACTTGCAAAACGCACAAATATTCAAAAAACATTCAAGCATTCATTCATTTCATTAAGAATTTCATTGATGACTGGCTTAAAAATTTTTAATAAAAAGAGATGATCTATACCAGAGGTTCTCAAACTCCCGGGATGCGTTTGGGGGTACGGGAATGGATTTTCTGGGGGGTACGTAAAGGTCGGTCAGGAAAATATGCATCTCATTACCATAACCTTATTAAAAGTGTCAACAGATTATATAGAAAAAAATAACCATATATATATATATATATATATATATATATAATATCTTTATATATATATATATATATGCTCTTTCTGCTACTATATATATATATATCTGCTCTATATATATATATATATATATATATATACTCTTATATATATATATATATATATATTAATTAGCACCTCCATAAAAAGGGACAGTATGATGAGAGTTACGTCAAATACGGGTTTACCTCAATTTATAAAGGCAGTCGAATACAACCACAGTGTGTCTTGTCTGAAGGTTCTATGAAACATAGCTTTCTAAAGCGTCATCTACATGGCTGTCATACAACTTTAAAGGATAAAGATGCAAGCTTCTTTAAACGAATGGAAGGTGGTGTGAAACATTCTCGTCTTGATAAATCTGGTCAGTCACATCAGCAATCTCATGCAGGTCTTCTTGCATCATATAAAGTAGCACTCAAGATCGCTAAAGCAAAAAAACCGCATACGATTGCTGAAACCCTCATTCTTCCATGTTGCAAAGATATTGTAAGTTGCATGATAGGTGAGGCTGCTGCAAATAAATTAAATTAAGTGCCTTTATCGAACGATACTATTCAGCGAAGAATTTCTGATATGGCAGAAGACGTCAAGCAACAAGTGATCGAAGAAATTAAAACTTCACCAACTAAGATGTTTTCCATACAACTCGATGAAACTACAGACATTAGTAACTATGCACAGTTGCTTGTTTTCGCAAGGTATATAAAAGATGGCAATTTTAAAGAAGAATTCCTATTTTGCCACTCATTAGAAGCCTCAACTACTGGAGAAGATATTTTCCAGACAGTCAACACATTCTTTGATATCGTAGGACTTTCTTGGAAAAATGTCTGTGCATCCACAACTGACGGTGCACCGGCAATGCTTGGCATTCGTTCTGGATTTATAGGCAAAGTAAAGGAGGTGAACAATGATGTAATAAGTTTACACTGTATGATTCATCAATATGCTTTGGCATCCAGGACATTACCTCTGAACTTCGAGATATTCTTAATGATGTTATCAAAATGGTAAACGCTATTAAATAATCAAGTTCACTTAATAGTCGCCTTTTCCGTTTGTTGTGTCAAGATTTCGAGGTTGCTGAACATGAAGTTTTGCTCTTTCACGCAGAAGTGCGATGACTTTCTGAGGAATGTAACTACAGGAGTTCAAAATCTGAGGAGATGTCAATTCTTTTCAAGAGATGCTAAGGCCTAATCCAAGTATTTCAGTGAAAAACTCATTCAAAAACAATGGCAACTAAAACTGGCATATCTCAGTGATATATTTTCTCGACAAAATTATCTGAATTTGTCACTGCAAAGGAAATCCACAACATTGATTGATTTTATCGATAAATGTAAGTCATTTACTATGAAACCTGAATTGTGGGAAAAAAAAAATCAGGAAAATTTCACATGTTTGAAAATACTGCGAAAATTCTTGATGGAGAAAATGATATTACCGACATCGGCAATCTTATTCAATTTCACTTATCTTCTCTTTGTAATGAAATTAAGTCTTACTTGCCAGATATAGAAGAGAACAGAGCAAAATTAATACTTAACCCTTTCAACGTAGATGTACATTCAATTCCTACAGACGTTGAGGAGGAATTTATAGACTTCTTAAATGACTCTACTCTTAAGCATGCTTATGATACATTATCTCTTATCAAATTCTGGTCACTAGTAGTCCAGTCTTATCCTCAACTTGCAAAAATGGTTATCTCAAAACTTCTACCGTTTCCTTCAACATATCTGTGTGAGCAAGAGTTTTTCTCTTTGTGTTACGATAAAAAACAAATCTCCGTCAAATGAATATATATATATATATATATATATATATATATATATATATATATATATAGCGTAGCGCCATACACCTATATATATGTATATATAGCATATGTATATGCGCGCTTGTACCCATAACTCTTGCTCGCATATACCTTACCTCACTCTCTCTATATATATATAATATATATATATATATACAGTGCTCTCGGAAAGAACCATAACAGTAAGTAGATATATAGTTGATATATGTAACCCTTTATATATATATATATTATATAATAACATATATTTATGTAGTATATATAATATATATAGCAACATATACTCTTTGCTGCTCTATATATGCATGTATATATATATATATATTACCTATAAACGAAAAATATGAGTAAAAATTTCTAGGGGGTACGAGGATTATGATACTAAACTGGAAGGGGTACATTGCGAATTAAAGTTTGAGAACCACTGTGCTATACGAAGATAGGTGAAATTATTAAAATTTTATAATTTCACCTATCTTCGTATAGCAGAATCTCTTTTATTAAAAAATTTAAGCCGAACATCAATGTGAAATTTAATAAATGAATGAATGCTTGAATTTTTTGAATAATGTTGTGTGTTTACGAATTTCTGGTATCCATGATAATAGATGTATTTGCAAGATGCTTTTTTTGATTTTCATCAAAATTATTTTGAACTACTAAATTAATTTTAAAATAATTTTAGTTTTTATATTTAGAAATTTATTTTTGTAAGCTGCATTATAAATAATAGTTAGTTAACCGTGATCATGCCTGAAGTATGCAGGCGAAATATTGGTATAATATTAAAGGTTTTTCTTTTTA
>JABUQX010005393.1:10000-12500 GCA_015478945.1 Trachelipus rathkii | reverse complement strand
ACACCCTCTTCCCTCCTAAATCCTCCCTTGTTCTTCCCCATTCTCCCTCAAATTTAAACCTCTTACTCTCAATCAGTATTCTTTACGTACACTTTCCTGCACTTAAAGACATATGCCTCTATAATTTCCCAATTCATCTATCCCCTTTGCATATACAGAGGAACCAAACAGCCAATCACTCACTAATCCTGTTGTTCTCACCACACTCCTCCAACATATGTTATATAATCTATGCAGCCATTCCTCCACCCCTCTACCTCCTTTCTGCAACATTTCCATTCTCACACCATCTACCTGCAGACTTCCCTTTTTTTCCTTTATTCATGGCCCTAATAATTTCCTCCATTATTTCATCACTCCCTCCCTCTCACCACTGAGCTTGTCACTGCACTCTTGCATTTCTTCTCCACCTTACCACCATTCAATAGTCACTGAAGTACTCCCCACACTCTTCCTCCTTATCTCCTCTATCCACTTCCATCTCTACTCATAATCACTCTCTAGCCCTCCTTCTTCTTCCTTTTTATTAACTCTTTCAGGTGTCTTACTCACTGATTCAAAATTTTCGTCACTTTCTACACCATTCCCTTTTGCTCCTCTCTTCCAGCCTCTCCACCTTCTCTTTAGCTACTCTAACCCTTCTATGTTCCTCCCAACTGTCTTCTCTCCTACTTCCCAACCATTTCACATAAGCCTCCTTCTTTTCCTTTTCACCTCCTTCCTCCTCACTCCACCATTCACTCCCTTTCCTTCTGCTTGCACCCACCCTCTTTACCATATACTGCCTCTCTAAATCTCTTCCACTCCCCCTCCACCTCCCCAATTCCCGTCCCTCTCCCGTTTCTCCACTGTCCTCCATGCCTCCCTAGCTCCCTCCACCATCTCCTCCAATTTTCCACCTTTGTCCTTCCTCTCCTCTTTCTCCTTTCCTAACCATCTTACTCTCCTCCCACCATATCCTGCAATCCTGGTGATTGATATCCCCTCCCGCCCTCTAAATACATTTTTACATCTAATAATCTGCCTCTATCCTTCCCATTTACACACATATCCAGTACCGCCCTTCCCCCCGTTATCTCACTCTTCATGTATACTATAAGTTCTCACTTTTTTAGACAAGTATTCCCCCATATCATTCTTCTTTCGTTTCTATCAGACTTTCTCCACATTAGCATTCCCTCTCCCCTACCAGGTTGCCTGTTGTTTACTTCCCACCCTCCTTCCCTCCTGCATTCAGAATCTCCCCAATAGACAAATTTTATCATTTACCCCGAAACTTTCCCAACACTGTTCAAGCTCTCCCCCAAATCTTCTCCTCCTCCCTCGCTCCACATTCCACTGGTGCATGTATCTGTAAACCCATTTCCCAGATTTCCTTTTTACCCACATTATCCTAGAACTCACCTGGTTACACAATCTCACCTTGTCCCACATCTCTTTCCTCATAACTATTCCCCACCCTTCCCTCACTCAAATATCTCGTTCACCCCAATCATGCTTATTCTCAAAAATTCATCTCTCCTCTCACTCCTTAGTTTCTGTTAACCTTTTTTCCTCAAACATCAGCCCCACTTCCTCCCTCTTCAAATCCTCGTTTACCCCTCTCACATTCATACACCCCACCCTAATTACCACTCTCCTCCCCATCTTTCCCTATTTCTATATATAACTCAATCAGGCTGTACGCTTTATGGGACCCCCCACCCTTGGTAATTCCCAACACCTAGGGCTACCACCCCGCTCACCAACCCACAATAACAACAACAAAATACGTTAAAACAATATAAAAACAATAAAAGGTTAAAACCCACACTGTCAATTTATATCTATTCCCCCAACCTCTTCCTCCTCCCCCCCTCCTCCCTTCCCTCCCTTCCCTTATTTTCTTTTCCTTTTTTTTTAAAATTACCCGTTAACTTAATTATCTATTAAAAACCTTTAATTACTTATTTATCTATAAAAATTTATCTATTATTATCTACTCATCTATTTATTTATCTATTCATTTATAAAACTTTATCTATTTATTAAAAACTTTATTAATTACTTAAAAACTCCTTAAAATCACTTCCAATAAAAAAGGTTAAAATGACAATATACAGTAAAAATATAAAAGGTTATAACCTACACTATCAATTTATATTTATTCCTACCCCCCTTCCCCCCTCCTCTTCCCTCCCACTCCCTCCCTTTTCTTTCCTCTTTAAAATTTACACACGTTAAAAATTTTATTATCTATTAAAAAAAAAAAAAAAAAAAAAAAAAAAAAAAAACTTTATTTAATCTTTAAAATTCTTTAAAATCTCTTATATTTACAAATATATATAAAATCGCTTATACTTATTTAAAAATTCTTTAAAATCTCTTATATTTACAAATATATATAAAATCGCTTACATTTACAAATATACACTTATATATATATATTTATTAACTATTCCTTTATATATGCGCAGCAGTGTATGAAGTTATCTGCAACTTATTACTAAAATTCACGTAA